>BLKR01010999.1:0-41264 GCA_011170035.1 Teleogryllus occipitalis
TTTTTTAGAAAAAAAATGCTTAAAATATGTAAAAACTGTCTAAATTTCACACAAAATTCGCGAGACTCATATTTTTGATAAATTGTAGCACATGACCTTATTTCAAAATTAGTCTTTAAAAAACACTTTCCATGAAGAAAAATCTCTAACTTCAATATTGTAGATCGAGGAAAGCACCGAAAAATTTGAACATTTTATTTTTCGAAAAATTAGATATTTCAACGAAAATGTGACCTACGCTAATCACTTAAGCGTTCTTCACGCTGTCCGAGGTCGAAGTTACACCAAGATTTTTGGAGCCATTTTTGAGAAAATTTTGAAAATATAGTGGTTCTTCCTAAAGAACTTCCAACTGAGATTTATGGACTGGAGAATGGTCCTGCTGAAAACGTATTACACCGTCGGGATAAAGCACCCGTACGGAAGGGACCATAACATTTTCTAGGATGTGCACATATTCCCCGCCGGTCAATCCTCGCCCATGGGGGCCTTGGTCTATTCTGTGCAACATACCTAATCCGCGCGCGCTCATCCACCCCCAACACGCCACGGATACGCGACCGGAGCGGTAAGCCTCAGCCACATATTCCGCAATGTGTCGAGTGCCGGGTGGTCGAAAAACGCTTACCGAACCATCGTTAGCAGAAGAAAACACACACTCATCTGAGAAGATAACATCTTCCCAATCACGATTTATGTTATCCTCAGCAAACGCAAGGCGGTACAGTTTATGCTCATCTCTGAGCTTCTCCTCTTTTGCGGCGCGTCGAATATTTAGTCCTGCCTCCTTCAAACGTCTCAGCACAGTTCTAGAGCTTCCAGGAAATGAGACACTCCGTTGCAACTGCACGGCATTTGCGAAAGTTAGCGATCGAGCCTCGGAGACCAGGCGATCATACTCATCTGTAGTCGAAACCCTCCACAAACCCTCGTACGGTACTAGTTGTCTTCTGATCTCTTTAGTCTAGGTTAGGTTTTTGGTTTTGCATCACCCTCTTCCCAGCTGTGATCTAATGCTGGCTATTTTTACTTTCTCGTATACGTACTACGTATATACGGAGTAATATACGTAATGAAGAGAAAGTTATGTTATGCTGCGCGCAAAAACGGCTCCAAAAGTTGAAAATTTTAGTAGTTTTCCTGCAATAGTGCGTAAAATATTTGGAATTTTAAAAAATTATAAAAACAAGATTTTCTCAAAAACAGCTCCAAAATGTTTCTTTAAATTGTTGGTAGTGGTAGCGCCAAATATACCCTATGCGATGTCATAAACGCCATATTGCTCTAGTCCTTTATTTTTTTCAAAAATTAAAATATGTAATTTGTTCGACTTATCTCCCACATCGGTAATATTTACATTATAGACGGTTTCTTCACATTATTATATATATGGGTACATGTGCTTCAAATAATGTCAAAGTTCCTCGAAAACTCAACAGTTTTCTATGTAAACGAGTTCAAAATTCCGCATTTTCAGAATCACTAAAACGCAATTTTTTTTAAATGTCTCCAAATTTTTTTCTGCAAATTTTCCGACTCCATAGTGCTAATATATTATTAATTAGACGTAAAGTTAGTTTTTGTGTATTTATTTGTTTTTTTTAAGTACACAAATGTATTTTTTTCGAAATATCTCTCACTACCTGAATACGCACATTTCCATCAATTTGTATACATTATTGCATTTGTGAGTAGAAGTGGATCAAATGACTTCAAATGAAATTCTTCGAAAACTCAATAGATTCCTGTGAAATAGAGCTTTAAATTTCGCATTTGCAATAACGTTTAACCCCATTTTCTTAGAAATTACTCCAAATGTTTCAATCAAAATTGTTATTAAGAACAAGGGTTTACTCTTTTTTGATATTCTTGAAGTATAATTTCGGTTCTAGTATTAAGAAAGCGAAAAGTTGAGAAAATGTCAAAAAAATATATTTTCGGCGGCGATAGATGGCAGTTGGCGAGAGAATGAGGGAAGACGTAAAGCCAGTCCACACCAAGGAAAATAGAAAACTTAACTACGAGAAAGTCTGTACCATTCTGTATCACCTCTAGTTATCTTTAAACTCTTGAAGGTATAGTGGTAAATGTACCTTATAAGATGGCATAAATGCCATATTGCTCTATCCTTTTATTTTAAAAAATTACAAAAATGTAAAGTTTTTGACATGTTTGTTACATCGTTAATATTTACATTAGCGAAAATTTGTTTACATTATAATTATGAGTACATGTGCTTTAAATAATGTCACAAAATTTCTCGAAATAGATCAAATAGGAGAAAATAAATCTAATTAACAAAATTTATGAAATTTATTTTTCTTTATTTTTGATTTTGTTGGTTACCGAAAGTTAAATTTGGACTGATATCTTTTATTTTCAACAAAACATTCAGAGAAACTAAGCAATTAATGGTGCCAACAATATTTAAACAAAGAGAAGAGCTTGAAAATCTTTCCCTTCAACTTATTTCTAAAGAAAAACATAATTGCAAAAAAACATTAAATAGCAATGACAATTATATATTATCCATGTAGTATTATATTTAGATATCTAAAGATCGCAATTGCATAGACATGAAGTGCACTTATTTGATCCATTCTTATAATATTTCATCTCCAGTTCAATGAGTATTTGATAACTGGTTCTGAAGTGAGTTATACAACCTTCATAAATGTACGAAAATGTGTAATACAATTATTGAAAGAATAAGAACATATTAATTATCTGAAAAAATCTTCCTTTTGTTTAGTTTCATCAGATTTTGTAAACACTTTAACTCCCAAATCCATTTCTTCAAAAATAGTTTCAAATTTTTTTAAGTTTTTGGTAGGGATAGTACCAAATGCACCCTATCCGATGACATAAACGCCATATTACTCTATTCTTTCGTTTTTTCAAATTTTTCAAAAATTAAATTATTTTGACTTGCCTCTCACGTCGGTAATATTTACATTACCAAGGATTTCTTCACATTATTAGATATATACGAACATGTGTTTTAAATAATGTCAAATATAGTTTTTCAAAAACTCAACAGTTTTCTGTAAAAATGTGCTCAAAATTCCGCAAGTTCAGATACGCACAAATGCCATTTTCTCGAAAATGGCTCCAAATTTTTTCTTGAAATTTTTGCAATTGATAGTGCTAGTTGCATTGTTTAATAAAACGTAAAGTTCTTTTCAGTGTATTCATTTGTTTTTTCAAAAATTACACAAATGTAATTTTTTTAATACCATCGTTAATATAGACATTTCCATCGATTTGTATACATTATTACATTTACGAGTATAAGTACTTTAAATCACTTCAAATGAACTTTTCTGAAAACTCAATAGATTCCTGTAAAAACGGAGCTTAAAATTTTGCATTTACGGAAAGACCTCAACGCCATTTTCTTAAAAACTAATCAAAATTTTTGAATGAATATTGGTATTTACGATAAGTTTTTAGCCTTCTTTAATATGCTTGAAATAATATTTCGGTTCTACTATTTGAAAACTGAAAAGTTGGGAAAATTTCGAAAAAATAATTTTGCTCTACGATAGGTGGCCACTGGCCAGAGAAAAGAGCGAGACATTAAAGCCAGAGCACACCAAGGAAATTAGAAAACACTACTACGAGAAAGTCTGTGCCATTCTGTAGCACCTCTAGTTTAACATTGTCCTCCTATCCTCCCTCCTTTCTTAAAATTTCATGGAATGTTCTCTTCTTTTGTTCTGTTGAATTGAAAATATTACTGGCATAATTTCAAAGTAATTAAATGAATTCAAGGGACTTAATGTCTTGAATATCTAGAATTTTACTCAAATAAATGGCCTACGTAATAGATCATTAGGCTTATTGTGATATAAGTATTACTGATGCTTATTGTTTGGTGGATAACGAAGGTGGGTGCGAGGGCGAAGTTATCCCGTTGGAAGCTTTCATTTTTAATGACGTCAAGTCTAATGTGATTTTCAAAGACTAATTTAGTTTGGAATTGTTGAGTACATAGTTTATACATCGTGGACTATCAAAAATGTAAAATGCCCTCCTTTTCATTGAAATGTCCTCTGTTTTTGGGTAAAATGTCCTGCGCTGGGAAAAAAATTTCTGCTAACTCTGTAAAATAGTAACAATATCAAATACGCATTTTGCCAAACGTCCGGGCTCTACTGATTACACAACGTGTTAGAGGAAGTAATTTGCTGTATTCTCGTATACGAAGACGTTTTATCCTCTTTTTCCTTACCACGACCTGTTAATAAGAGTTTTCAGTATAAAATCCGTCGGCACACGGTTGCAACACTTTCTCTTGTCACGAAGTATGATAAAGTAAAAATGTGTCACAGGCGCCAATAGTTAGTAGCTGGGATGAGGATGGGGAAAACGGAAAATCTAACTCACTAAATGTATTAAGAGACTAACAAGTACGAAAATGTCTGTGTGATTTTTGGAGCAACAGTAGGTAAGTTAACCTTTGAATCTGAGAGAGAGAAAAGCAAAATACTCATAACAAGAAAAGCTGGAGCAATACCGAATTGCTGTGAGCTATAAACTATAAACTGCTAGTTATTCCTAAAAAACAGTATTTTCCGCCTCTGAAACAGACAGGTCTCCCTTCCTCTATTGAGATAACTAGCTCTTGTATGGCTTTGCTTTTCTGAGCCCTTTGTATAATGAATAGGAAGTAGTTCAGTTTTCTCAGCGGTGAGTGAAAATATTGATTTTTCTTATCTTGCCTAGTGGCAACGCTGTATATGGTCTTATCTCATTTTACTTGGAGTCGAAAGTACTTCCAAAGACAATTGACAGGTTGGAAGTAGCTTCAGGAATATGGGGGAAAATCGATAATCCCTCTCAACAAAGATGATTTTATGCAACTCTTTTCTGAACTATAATATCCTAGAAAACAGAAAGACGTCATTAATATTGTCGCCTTGTGTGTAACTAAAAGCAGTATTTTTTTGTTAAATTTGGTCGAAATATTTTTTTGAAATGAAAAAATCACTGTTAATTTTTTATTAAACATTTGTATTATATTTGTTGTATTTTACAAAATTGAAAACAAAATATATTTATACCTACTGATCTATCTAAATACATAATTAACATCAATAGCATACACCATAGCAATCAATGTTCAGGAACATTTCCACATTCAAAACCCTTTTTCGACAAATTTAATTTTGAAATTTATTTAATTTTAATTTAAAGCTATGAAATTTCAATTTACAATCTAAGCCTCTTCCATGAAGACAAGGGATTCCAGAAATATTTATCAGACCTACTTTCTGGAAACCGTATTAACTTCAAAGTAAGACATTGCAAATACGTTTTGACACATTAAGAATAATTGTAACTGTAACACCAACAGTTCCATAATCTTTATTCACATTATCTATGAAAAGTGTTTGTGAATCAGTACATGCATTTACTATTTTGTTTCTATCTAAGTACAGGAGACAAACAGTATAGTAAGAATAAAACTCGTATCAAGGCAGACAGGAGACGTCCAGACGGGATTTATTGAATTACATACAGATACAATAAAACCATGATATTTCTTCGTTATACAGGTAGAATTCTGAGATATTTCTTGCTAAACGAATTTCTTTCCGAAGTACTACGTGTATCTTCGAGGTATCCGAAGCATTAAGATCGCAATTTCACAGTAAAGTTTGTGCTCTAGGTCAGTTTTGTTCGTGTAAAAATGAAAATAACAGTACAATATTTTTTTGTACACCATCATTATAAACGACCCTTTTCGATACCCCGAATCGTGCATAATCCAGTATTTTATCGCACGCTACATGACGTCATCGCCATTATTAAACGCGACATGACGTCATCACACATTCAGCCAATAGTAGCGAGAGAATCGTGGGGAGGTAGAAGAAGACGGAACAGCCGACCACCGTTTTCTCGCACGGATGTCAACAATGCCATCTTGAATTTGATTTCCAGAGGGCGTTGAATGTCAAGCACCCGAGACGTCAGAAGAAAGTTGTTTCGCGAAATTAAGTTTGATTCTCTTGTAAATTTATAATGCTGTTATACAAAAAAATAGCGTATGCAACTCGTTTATAATGTTGCTTTATTGCATTCGTACAAAGTTGAAAACTCGCTCCTAACGTCGCTCGTTTTCAAAACATGTACTCATGCAATAAAGCTTAACATTATAAACTAATTGCATAAACTACTATTAAAATACTTGTTATTCCCGATTTAAAATCGTGTTATTTTGATATCAATGCTGCGCACCTATTACGATTTTTTTTTAATTCCTTGTTCTCTTTCGCGAATTTTGCCCGTTTCAAGCCTAACGTTGAGTAGACAAATGTAGAATTTGGTAAATTAGTGGATTTTTTGGTAATAGAATGGATAAAAGTATCTACGCAGACAGGAAATCGAAGCCATTACTCTCCGAATAATGGTATATCACATTGACACAGAGCCACCCATTCCCTATTTTAAAGTTTATTTTATAAAAACACATTTTATATTAAAGAAACTTGAAAGCAATATTAATTACAAGAGTGGTACTAATGGCACAGACTTTCTTTGCTGTAACCTAGCTTTTTTGTCTTGACACATACTTCTGCCAGCTGTCATCAATCGCCGTTCAAAGTACTTTTTTTTTAAAAAATTGTCAACTTTTCGGTTTCTTAATAGTACAATCGAAATATTACATTAAGACTATTAAAGAAGAGTAAAACTTTGTCCTAATAGTAATTCAATGAAAAATTTAGAGCAGTTTTTAACAAAATAGCGTTTAAGCGTCTCAGTAAATGCAAAATTTGGAAGCTCGTTTTCACAAAAAATTTTGAATTTTCAAAAACTTCATTTGAAGCACTTTAACACGCAAGTACTACAATAATGTTTATAATTGCTGAGGTCCTAGACTCGAGTCCCGACTAGGAAGATTTTTGACACTAGCTTGTCAGCTAAGTCGAATTCAGTCTCTATCTAGAGGAGAGCTTACCGCTCCGGTCGCGTATCCGTGGCATGTTGGGGGTGGATGAGCGCGCGCGGTTTAGGTATGTTGCACAGAATAGACCAAGGCCTCCATGGGCGAGGATTGACCGGCGGGGAATATGTGCACATCCTAGAAAATGTTATGGTCCCTTCCGTACGGGTGCTTTATCCTGACGGTGTAATACGTTTTCAGCAGGACAATTCTCCAGTCCATAAATCTCAGTTGGTTCAGAAATGGTTTGCAAGGCAGGAACAAGTCGAGCTTCTCGATTGGTCGCCTTGTGGCGCCGATATGAACCCAATTGAGAACGTGTGGGCCGAGACAAAAAGAACACTTTCTGAAAATTGGCCCAACCCGCAGCCAACGAATGCAGATGCCCTGTGGGAACTGGTATGAGGGATGGGGTAGCAAACAGTGAAGGTTACGCTGCTAATCTCGTCCGTTCTCTACCACGGCGAATGCGTCAGGTAGTAGAGAACGAGGGCTTCTGGTCATCCTATTGAAGGATAGCCTGAAGACCGGTCCTTTTGAGGGCCACAAAAACATTGAAACAAAAATTGATAATATGACAATGAATCTTACACCTGGCTACTTCTCATGTATGAAAAAAATAAACAAAAATAAAAAAAATCTTAGGTACGGCTCGAACTCACTAAGTTACGACTACCATACTGGCCGCGATGTTAACCGTTCGCCTAAGAGAGTGGTTCTACAAAGATTACTTTTCGAGGAATATCAACTCGGCAAATACAACATTAAATTAATTTTTGAGAAAATATTTTTTAATATTTTTGAAACATTGCTACTATTTATCTCAAAAATACGCGAAAAATATAAATATTCTGAAAATTGTACACTATAAAATTGAAAGATTTTATAGTGTACTGGCGATAGATTTCACTAAGAAAAGTTGTTTTCAATTTTGATGATGTAAGTCAGGATCAAAAAACTTCAAATAAAATTTCCGAATTCCAGAGAATTTACTAATAATCGAACATAAATCATAATTGTAAGAACATTTTACTCACATTGAGCTCACAGTTAAAAAGAATTGGAGAAGGTTGTGAGTAAATTTTAAAGATTTCGTATTGACTTATATGAAATGCCCCCAAAATTATATTATCCGAATCAAATTCGACTCGCAACGAGTTAGGTTGAGCATTTTCATCAAAATGTCGAAAAAATATCTTGGATAATTACTTCCTCTTTACTACGTAGTAAGCCGTTCACGATCCCGATGTTCAGTCAAATGGTAGAGAACGGGGGTTCCTAATCGTTTAATTGCAGAACGACAAAAAGGTCCTTTTTATTTCGTATCGGTACATTTTTTCGACATTAGTTTCGAAATCGACACATTAGTTTTTATAAAAACCACAAAATTATACCGTTTTTCTATTTTAGAAATTAACCAAAGAACTTTTACTGATTCGAATACGTATTAGAGAAATCCAGTGTTATAAAAAACTTGAAAGTCACATTTTAAAAAAATGAGAGTAGTTTTTTGAAAACACTTTGGCTTACAGTGTTATTATTTATTTGCCTGATTTGTTAATCAGACAAGAGGTTCATGTTATAGATATGTTTACAAGAAATATTTGAAAAATTGAAT
Organism: Teleogryllus occipitalis; assembly: GCA_011170035.1. Classification (NCBI taxonomy): domain Eukaryota; kingdom Metazoa; phylum Arthropoda; class Insecta; order Orthoptera; family Gryllidae; genus Teleogryllus; species Teleogryllus occipitalis. Next base: position 8,571 of record BLKR01010999.1, read on the forward strand.
ACTTGCATGTTGAAAATTTTAAATTTTGTAACGAAAATGAAACTTTCACTACGATTTTAACGACTCTTTGCACAGGTTGCAATAATTCAGTTTCATCATTTCACATGCCAATACTACGTCGTTGACCGAAAGAGACCCGACAGTGAGGGATGTTTGAGTCTAGTTACATATCTTGGTCGAATTTAGCTACTGATTCGAGGAGAATTGCAGCTGCTGCCTGCTCTTATCCCGCAGTTTCCTCTGTTTTTTCCGACAAATACCAGAAAAATCCGCCAATTATTTGCGCAGCATTACACAACTACCTCTATACTACGTATACATGTCTATACGCCGTATATACGTATGTATACGAGATAGTAAAAATGCCGAAACAATACCTTAACAAATGGACTACGGACAGCGGATCATTTCTGCCTCAATTATTGTCTCCTCTCTCTCTCTCTCTCTCTCTCTCTCTCTCTCTCTCTCACACACACACACACACACACACACACACACACACACACACACACACACACACACACACCACACACACACACACACACACACCACACACACACACCACACACACACACACACACACACACACACACACACACACACACACACACACACCACACACACACAATCACACCAATCACACACAATCACACACACACGCACTGACATGCCCAACTCTACCACACATGACGGGAGACCAGATTGGAGCATAGTTCATGGCGCGGTTGTAGTGTTACCGCGCTTGGAAAGATATCTGGAAGTGAAACACTGTAAGCCGAAGTGTTGTGGATGGACGGCGGATCAACCGTTTAAACGAGGGAAGAATTCTACCACCTCCCAAGGAGTAAAATGCACAACACTGACAGTACTAATAATAGTTAGCGCGCCCGGAATCACCAAACAATCTCTCAATGGCAATTTACTGTATTCGATACAAGAATACAAAAAAAATGAATATTTTTTCAAGATTGTTTGACTAACTCAGTAGGAAGATCATAATCTACAACAAAATAAAATAAGGATTAAAGTTTTATTTAGCGTCTTGTGAACATTGCCATAAAATGCTTTTTTTTTTAAAAATCTTGCAGTTTAAAACTCCCAGCAATTCGCTGTGGCTTCAGCTTTCCTTGTTATGTATATTCTGCTTTCCCCTTTCTAAGATTCAAAGGTTAACTTATCTAGTGTTGCTCCAAAATGGCACAGACTTTCTCGTACTCGTAAGTCCCTTAATACGTTTAGTCTGTGTTAGCTTTTGTATTTTTCCCTATCCTCTTCCCAGCTACTACCTATTGGCGTCTATATCACATTTTTACTTTCTCATGCGTACTTCGTGACAAGAGAAAATGTTGTAATCGTGGGCCGGCGAATTTTTGAGAGAAAAACTCATTGCCAGGTCCTGGTAACGAAAAAGTGGGTAAATCGTGTTTGTATTCGAGAATATACGAAAATACTTCCTCTGACACGTTGTGTAATCAGAAACAATTCTTATGGTTCCTTGATACAGAAAATCGATTGACGGCAAAGCGTCTGTCTGTCCCACCGTTCGTCCGTCTCTGGTCAACAATAGTGCCTAAGCCGTAGTACCGATTTTTTTTCCAAAATTGGTATACTTTGATCGATTTAAAGGAACTCAAGGCCCCATGAATTTGAAACGGACACTTTTATTTTGGGAGTTCTTTAGGAAGAACCTCTATATTTTCAAAATTTTCTCAAAAATGGCTCCAAAAATCTTGATGTAACTTTGACCTCGAACCGCGTGAAGAACGCTTAAGTGATTAGCGTAGGTCACATTTTCGTTGAAATATCTAATTGTTCGAAAAATAAAATATTCAAAAAGTTTTCGGTGCTTTCCTGTATCCACAATATTAAAGTTAGAGATTTTTTCTTCATGGAAAGGGTTCTTTAAAGGCAAATTTTAAAATAAGGTCATTAACTACAATTTATCAAAAATATGAATGTTTTTCGCAAATTTTGTGTGGAATTTAGACAGTTTTTACATATTTTAAGCATTTTTTTCTAAAAAACCGGTTCCAATTTTTTCTTTAAATTTTCTTCTCGGCAGAAAAAAAGGAGTGTTAGTATCATTTCCAGCAAACTCTGAATTTTCGAAAATTGTTATATATTAACATTTCAAAACTACAAAATTGAAGATAGAGATTCTTTCCATCAACAGAATCTGTTCTAAAAATCAGCTCTTTAAAAGAGATAATTTAAAATTGTTTGAAAAATGAGTACTTTTTCCGTAAATTGTGCTTAAAAATATGCTTTTTTTCACAAATAGAACAATAAAACCTTAAGAGAATGGCCCAGATGTAATTTTCGTCAAAGTCTCAGAATTTTTGAAAATTTCAAAGTTTCATTTTTAAGTGGTGGTGATATCTTACTTTTCTCTGTTTCGTTTATTAATATAATTTTGGTATACTTGACAACCATTGTAATTTGTTGGCTGGTTTCGTGAACTCAACATGCATTTAGCCGACTGTGATTTATCCATTCGACATTCATTTGGTAAATACTCAATGCCGCATTTTACGCATCTACGCGTGACTTTACAGTAGTTTGACCGTATTTTTGGCACCGATGGCATTGAACTGGGGTTTTCTTTTTATATTGTGGTTCAAATTTGATGCATGCATTCAAAAGTTTGTCAATTTTGTAAATTTCTTTGTTGTGAAAGTTCTGATTTGGTGTTGTGACGTTCTTTTGAGAAGAAATAAAAGAGGTCATCTTCGTCAACATATTATGTTGACGAAGATGACCTCTTTTATTTCTTCTCAATTTCTTGGTTGTTTTTGTGTGGTTCTAACTCCATAATGTGGAGGTGGAAAAAAGGGTGGTTTAAAATATTCTAGGATACCCGATATCGCACTTTCTGTATGTTACGAACAAGAAGGCCCTGAGATTTACGTTCATCTTTGACTTCTTCTTTGTTCACAGACAGTGAATATAACGAAGTACTACACGGAATACTCTGTTTTATTTTGTTTGATATGTGTGGTATTCCATATCTTTTTCATCCAGTACTTTAGTTATTTTTCTGTAGTCTTCAGTACTGTGTATGGTTTTATTTTTACTTGGTCTCTATGCACTTGATTTGTGAATTCCTTTAAATACATGTGTTAGTTTAGAAATTCTATTAACTTCGGTATATTCATAACATTTGCACAAATATTGATAATATACTGATACTTGTCGCATTTTGCGTTTACTTTTCATAGCGTCAAGTTCAGGTAGCTATATTTTGTTCATTAAGTCCCAAATAATCCAAACAGTCATTTCAAATTCAATAAAACTCTACAATTCCGTTGCTAATAATATAATTTGAAATGATTTTCTACAAACGGTTAAAAGGAGATATGAACATGCCCCTGGCCGAAGGAACTAAAGTAAATGACTGACTACAATAAAAAAATATTTCAAAGAGCATTATATTAAGCGTCCAATGCCCCCAAAAGGGCTTGGAGACGCGTTAGGAAGGCGCAACAAATTTAAAAAGAAACTTATTCATTCTAAGAATGGTTATTATTAGTTGAAATGGTAGTGTATGGTTTTTGCTTTCCAGAGACACGGGAGCATTTGAAGAACATAATAAATTAAAGAATTTGTGAATGTTATGACTATTATAGTGTAGCGGGTTCCTAGTTGAATCGACTGATTCTTTTATATGCTCGGAGAATTTGTGCGATCTCAGAAGATGACCTTCTTGGCATTTACGTATTTAGGGAACAATTGTACTCGTAAGAACTTAAGTTTCCATGCTTTTGACTCGATAAGCAATGACCTCAATCGACTTACATTCTGAAGGTAGTTTCAAATAGCATTGTGGTGACAGGGTCAGATGGAAAAAGAGTGTACGTTGCGTTTGCAAAACGACTTGAAGGGCAGATTTGTGAGGTAACTGCGAAAAGATTGACTCTCAAACAAATGTGACTTGTCATGACGAACTAATTTCTTATAAACAATTACATACTCGTATCTCGATAATGAAAGGAGATACCGCCGATCGGATTGTGGAATTTTGCATTTCGTTTAAAGACAGTTTAGAGAAAATAAAAAATTTGCAATATTTGCAAATTTATAAACAATGTTCAATTTTTGCAATTCTGAGGTCGGAAGAGTTCCCTGATGTCCCAGAACCGAAAACTACGAATTAACAATTTTGCAACAAATAAACATTTTATAAACAATTTCGAAACGTGTGCTGTACGGACCGGGAGGGTCCTCAATTTGTCTCCGAGTTGAATATTGCAAAATAACAGTTTTGACAAGAGATGCTAAATTATTACTAAATACCTAGTTTAATTGTTGCAAAAATGTTAAATTTAGTAAAACCGGATACTTAAATACTATTTTTTCGCCAAAACTTCCCACCCCCAAACATTTTCCCGATTCTGGAGCCGCCTTCGCACATTTCATTTCTTCGACCCGGATTCGGAATATTCGTTCATATACTTAAGTTGTTTTGCATTAAAATTAATTCAATTGAATTTTCGCAAGTAAATCTAGATCATGTGAAAAATGTAATTAATCATTTTTCAAATCCACTAATTCTGTTGCATGTGCTAAATATATTTATGTCGTAATGTATAATATTATCTTTATTGATGTATTTCATGTAGGCCATCGAATGGCTTGCACTATGACGTAATGTGATCATTCCCGCCCCTTGTGCCTTCTGCGCCAATACTCTCAACCCTTAGGATAAATACACCTATCATACGGAACGTTGATTCTAGATATGCTGATTGGGCGAAATCCGGCCTATCAGCTTCTCAGTCGTTGGCAGTTGGTTGAGATTGTTCTTTTGTAATAGTTAACTACGAAAGAAGCAGATGGCGTTGTTCTCCGTACAGTGCTGCCAGAATGTGCAGAAGTACTGGGACTTCAGAAATTGGCCATACCCATTTTACGTGACGACGGCGGTACAGCAAAAATGTCATGTTGGGTGATATAAGTTTCCTTGACCATGGCAGTAAAGCTGCAGGAAAATACCATACTATTTCATATAATGAGTTATTTTGTATTGCAAATTCGAAGTTTAGAATTAAAATACCATGGTATGTCTATAATGAAAGTATCCTCATTTGAAATTACTCACGCAGTCATTATTACAGACCACTTCAAAAATATTTCAAAGAAACGTAACGCTATTGGTAGGAGAGCGAATGGTGTTTTATTTATGTTTATTCTCAAGTCACAAACTATCGAAATACGATAGTAACTTTGGTATTTACCCGTATCATTATGGATTCGAGATTTAATGTGAAGAGCGCAAGAAAATTAATTTTACAAAATTACAACTTTATTTACCTAGCACGTGACATTGTAAAGGGATGGATCCCATAAAATTAATAAATAAACTAAACTAAAATAATTGTAGTGTTACTGGAAATATCAAATGATTCTTTTATACAGTTTTATATATACCAACAAATATGATTTAATAGAATCGACTAGTTTGTAATACTGTTTTATTGTATAAGTATCTACATATTTTGAAAATGAGAGTACATTGATATAGTGATGTCAGGCAGGGAGGCGGGCAGGGAGGACGGGCAGGGAGGGCGGGCAGGGAGGACGGGCAGGGAGGACGGGCAGGGAGGACGGGCAGGAAGGACGGGCAGGGTGGACGATCAGGGAGGACGGGCAAGGAGGGCTATGCTATAAAATGTCATGATTGCAATAAAGAGCCCTTTTATGAACAATTTCTTGCAACGGAAATGGTCGTTTATGATGATGATACACAAAAATAATATTTATTACTGATATGTGGTATATATAGTTCAGTAATATTTACTTTTTCATATGCATCTTCATTGACGTAAAATGAAACTTAATTATTTAAAATTTATTATAATCTAACTACTACATTGATTTAGGAGACTCATGGAACACATACGCTTAGCTAAAATAGAAAAATATATTGAGTAATACATAGTGTTAATGTCTTTTTCTAATAATGATCGGGAAATCAATGTTTGTCGCAAGGATGTAGTGGGCTATTGACCTGAGTTTGATACAGATACTTTAACTTTTGAGGTATTTACATGAAGTCTCCATACTTTCAAAATTTTTGTCAAAAATGGATACAACATTTCTTATTTAACTAGTCAGACAGCGTAAAGGACTCTTGGCGCAGGAAGCCTCAATACTTTCAAAATTTTTGTCAAAAATGGATCCAACATTTCTTATTTAACTAGTCAGACAGCGTAAAGGACTCTTGGCACAGGAAGCCTCAATACTTTCAAAATTTTTGTCAAAAATGGATCCAACATTTCTTATTTAACTAGTCAGACAGCGTAAAAGACTCTTGGCGCAGGACTCATTTTCGTTGAAATCCTGATTTTTCGAAAATTGCAAAAGTTTATTTCTTCGGCGCCTACCTACAGCTACAATATTGAAGATAGATTTCTTCCGCAATGAAATATGTTGGTCAAACACGGACCTTGAAGTAAAGTCATGTAAAACTTACCAAGAAATGATCTGTTACCGCATAATATTTCGTGAAGTATCGACAATAAAAAAATATTTTCTCAAAAACGAAATATTTTATTAAAAATTGCCACCCCGTGCCGTCCCAAGGATAGTATATCAATTTGCGCCAGTATACATTTCGCCCCACTCCGTATTTTGAAAATCGAAAAAAAAAAATACCATAGCAAATGCACACTATTTAAGTCAGAGATTTTTATTTGAAATGAAATCCGTTCTAAAAATTCAGATCTGTAAAAAAGGTCATTCAATACAACTTTTTGTATAAACGAGCACCTTTCACGTAATTTCTGCTTGACGTTAATTTATAAAAAAAACATATTCTCTAAAATGGTTCCAGATTTGTTCTGTACATTTTCTCATCGCATGTATTAAAATACGGCAAAAATTGGTACAGTTTCCTTTTTCGATGAACTCTCTGTATTTTCGAAAATTAACATTAAAAAAATTTTATAGTGAAGATAACGAATTTGTCTTTAATAATATTGCTACTAAAAATTAGATCTTTAATAGAGATCATGCAAAATTTTCTGAAAAATTGACTATTTGCAAAATTTATGCTTGAAGTTAATGCATTTGATAAAATAACATTTTCATAAACGCGCCTAAATGTTTTCTAGTATGTATGTATGTATGTATGTATGTATGTATGTATGTATGTATGTATGTATGTATGTATGTATGTATGTATGTATGTATGTATGTATGTATGTATGTATGTATGTATGTATGTATGTATGTATGTATGTATGTATGTATGTAAGTGCTGTTGAAGAATGTGCATACATTTGTGGTTAAGAGATGCTTGTTGCCTTGCAGGGATTTAATTGAAATAAATAAATGACTCAAAATCGTTTCGTATGCGTAAACGAAGTGCGGATAAAAATTACAAGGAATGCATTAACAAGTTGAAATTATTTAACTTACACATGTATTCATTTTTAAATTTTATATGCAATGGAGTAATAACTCGTAAATAGAATAGCTGGTAATACGCTTTATAAATTGCAGTATTTTGTGAAAAGAAACAATAAATCTATTAAATTTGAAAAATGTAATGTTAATAAAAAATAATATGTGAAGCAATCAAAATTACAAGCAATTATGCCACTATTGGCTGGTAGTCGACAAAACATTGACATAGACACCCGTGCAGATGCATTCCATACGTGTGTCGAGTGATATTGCATTGCAATTTTGGAAATATCTGACATCCTGCATTGAGTAGTATTCGGTAATTGGAAGTTTTGATAATGATCAAACAAAAAAATTTACTTCTCGCACCTGCCCTTTGCTTCGCAAATGTGCGGATTCAGAGAAAATGCGGAATCAAGATTACATACCGACGTCATTTTCTAATTGAGTCAACGCCGTCAGTGGCATACCAGTCTTACACGTTTCAGAGCCGCCCTGAACAGGCGCGCATTGTCCGAAAAAACGAAGCGCGCGCGGCACGGAGTGAGGCGGCGGCCTCAAAACAAGGGGCTTTGTGCACGAACGGGTGGACCGCGCCAATGGATTCCTGTCCATTCACATTATCGGCGGTATTGAGTCCGTACCAGTTATGCGCAGTGGAAGAGGGGCGGCGTGGGAAGAGCTGCGCAGCGGGGGAAGGTGTGGGAAATGCTACGCTGCGGGGGCTGGGGGTATGGGCGGCCAAAGCAAGACGCTCAGAGCGGGAGGTGGGCACCGATAGGAACTCAAGGAAGGGCCGGGGAAAGCGAAAAGAAGAGTGGAAGGGACTGGCGAGAAGGAGAAGAAGATAGAGAAACAGGGAGGGTCGAGGGGGAACGGGTAAAACGTGCAAAGTGGCGGAAGAGAAGATGGTGAGAAGTGAAGCGGGAGGGGGGGGTGGCGGGGCCGGACAGAGTGGGGCGGGGAAGGACCGAGAGAGACGGGGCGAGATCTAGTGAGACGGGATAGCACCGAGCGGAGCAGAGCGGGGCGGAACGGGACGAGGTGAGGCGGTGTGGGGTAAGAAGGGGACAGGCGGGGAGCAGCGAGGGTAGGCCGGATAGGGCCGCTCGCGCGGCGCGCCGTGTCGCCTCTGAATGGCTGACCGCACTGCGGATATCTCGCGCGCTCTAATCCAGGGTTTGAACTCCCATAAACATTTGGTTGCTAAATGCGGAGCGATGAAACATGCCGCATTTCCCGGTAACGTCTATTAGGATTTATAGCTTATTGTAGCGCGCGCTCGGCGGGGAGGGATTTGGTCGGGCGGCGGGGGCGGGGCGGGGGCGGGGCGGGGGCGCCGGCGCGGCGTTTTTCTCAGGCGGGCGCTGCCGTGCACTGCTTCGGCTTGCGCGCTAGCCTGGCTTACGCGGTGTTCTCTCCAAACGCTGGCGTCGCATTGGCCGACGGAGCAACGGCATAGGCTGAAGCTGACGCAGATGAGACTTCTAAAGTTGGAATATTTTTTAGGGAATTGGGTTACAAACTTTTCTAAATCCCCAACATTTTCTTCTTGGTTGATACCCCATGTACCCAGGCAATATACTTCAAAGTCATAGAAATTCAATAGGATCGAATTTTATTCTAGGTGTATATATTTGAACAAAATGAAGTCTGTGGAGTTAACTCCCTAGAGTAAAATCCTTGCGCGTTTATTTTCCTGGTGTTATTAGTTATTCTATCATTGTGAAAAGTCTCTTATAGTCCCGTGTTCTTCACAGGTATTTCTGCTAAATTGTACCGTCTGCCATCGTCTTTTGTTTCTTGTTCTTCATACGTGAACATTGCTACTAATAATCTCAACTGTCAGTAAGCTGTCGTGGACTCATTTCAAAAAAAAATTGGAACTCTTGATTTCTTTCGGCCATTGTGTTTTTATTATAAAAATATTTAAAATGAAATTTTATTTTAGATTATTTGAACGCTTACGTTCATATGACTGGGATACATTTTAAAAATATTATCTCTATTATTCAGGAAAACTGTTTTTCATACGAAATTCATTATTCGTATAATGAACGTAGAATTATCTCTACAACTATTCAGGGAAGAAACTCATTTCTAATTCCGAGATAAAAACGGTGAGTGTGTGTTTCCTATGCATGATAAAAATATAAAGTGCTTGGGATTAGATATTGGTAAGCCACCTGAAGTTCCCATTTTAAATACAGGAGACGCAATTGAAAGTTTAAAGAATTCTGTAATACAGATAATTAACACGAAAGTATATCTATTGTATTCAAAGGTACTGTACACATTAATGTGTTACATTCGGGACAAGAAGCTTGCCAATATTTAGCAGAAACTAAAAAAATCCCAATTTTGCTTGTTAAGTGACTAATAGTTGACTGACTCCAAGCACATTATGCACTGGGTGCGTACAAGAGTTCCATTTCATTGCAGGCTTTTAGCTGCAAGCGCCTGCGAACAATGTGTATGTTACCCGCTGTTTACCTTTGACTTGGAGAGTAGGGTTTCGGCAACACAGCACCGTTCAAGCTTCCCCTGTCTATACCATGAGATGTAACTACGCGCTCGGCAGAATACTGAACAAAGTTCGGATCCAAATCAATATTACCTTAAGAGGGGACACAATTATATTAATAATAATGGTCCGGGAGAAGCAAAAACGCTACTGAACATAACCACATGGAACTGTTTTACAAAAAGTAGAACACACACTGCTCAACAGTAAATACGATACTCTTGTATAACACTACAATAAATCAAATATTTATACAAAAACAGTCTTCACAAATATTGCACTAACCTAGTACTATATATATATATATATATATATATATATATATATATATATATATATATATATATATATATACACACACACATACATACACTGTACTTCATTTCATACCAATATTTTAAAAAAATGTTCCATAACGCAACACGTGAAAGACAAATATTTCATGTCAAGCTCACTATACCTTGTACCCTTGTACCTTGCACAAGAGTATATCTTGTATACCTTGTACGCTTGTCGTCACATAGCCCCATGTGTGTCGTAAGCAGTGACGAACCAAGTATGAGATTTTGGTCGGTAAGAGCAGTATCAGAAGAGGTGAAATATCACAATCTATTATTTGCATATTTCAGTCAAAATCAAAATTCTTTCTTTGTTTTTATATTCTTTCCAAGTCGCTGGGTATTTAAAAAAAAGGAGACACCTCTGACATGGTTGCAGGCTGAATTGTTTTCTTTCGATTACTGCGCGGGTTGAAAATTAGTAGTATGTATTATTCTCGCAGACAACTTTCTATTACTGGCAGATAATTCGCCAATCTGCGGTAACTAGCACTGTGCAACCGGTCTGGAAGCAATAATGAAGATGACGAGAGTCTCAACCGTTGACCCTCACGTAGAAGTTATATGAAGATAAAATAGTAACTTTCCAGGCAAGTTAAACAGACTCTGGGACGAAAGTTTCGTGTTGCAAAGTAGTGTATGCTGAGGAATTCATACTTCTGAACTAAGTTATTTTAATAACTATGTTGTTACTTTCACAACTCTATATATTTACATGAGAATTTAGGATTAGCCCAATTAATTTATGAAGATATGCAAGAATCTATGCAGTATAACGAAAATAATAAAATAAAATATTTAATAAATGTAAAATCAACCTTTAAATTTACAAATTCCCTTGAAATCCAAACACAATTTTGACGTAACTTCTAACCTTACTTATCAATTCAATTTCTGAAAAAATACTGATATAATGTAATCGATATGTTTGACGAAGCTTTTATACCATCTCCGCCAAAACGATCAATGTGTCTGTCATTCGCGTCACATCCTTTTTTCCACAAGCAGCTCTCTTTTCCCCGTTAGAACACCACACAACTGACAATCTGTACATCGCCGCCTCCTTAACCTATGAGACTTTCTGCGACCTTCCATAGTAATTTCTGCGCCTTTACAGCTTCACAACCTTTGCCATTCAGTCGCCTCTCCACAACTCGACCGCCTGTGATCCTGTTCCTTGCCCCCTCTGTATGCACCGCTGCTTGTGCCCCGCTCACCCCTCCCACGCCGCGCTTCCTGTCTCACCCAGCCCTACTCTACTGCCGCTGCTTCCCCCGCTGCGATTGTCTTCTTCCTCACTTTCAATCCAGTATTCGCCGGATACATACCGTTCCGCTAGGTCTTACGCATTCTGCCGCATCTCTCCAAATTCCGCTCCCACCTTCGAATCTCCCACCTTAGAATCTTCCACCTTAAAATCTTCCACCTTAAAATCTCCCACCTTAAAATCTCCCACCTTAGAATCTTCCACCTTAGAATCTTCCACCTTAGAATCTTCCACCTTAGAATCTTCCACCTTAGAATCTTCCACCTTAGAATCTTCCACCTTAGAATCTTCCACCTTAGAATCTTCCACCTTAGAATCTTCCACCTTAGAACCTTAGAATCTTCCACCTTAGAATCTTCCACCTTAGAATCTTCCACCTTAGAATCTTCCACCTTAGAATCTTCCACCTTAGAATCTTCCACCTTAGAATCTTCCACCTTAGAATCTTCCACCTTAGAATCTTCCACCTTAGTATCCACCTCCACAGTTTGTTCCGGCACTGTCTCGACCTACGGCGCCTGGGCACTCACGAACTCCTCCTGGATCACATTTGGAGAACGGACCGCCCCAACCAGGCAACGCACTAAGCTCTCGATTGGTCTCTCGCCATGTGTGGTAGTGCAGTGGATGTAAGTGTATCTTAGTAACAGGACAGGAGGGGACAGGAAAGAGATCGAGAAAGGTCCGTGGACCATTTGTTAGGGTTCAACTCCATCATTCGCCTGGTATTGAGAAGACAAATCACGAAAAACTACCCATCAGAGCAGCCGGCCACCAGAATTCACAATGAAACAGTCACTAAATTTGACCCCATTATGTGGCTAGTGCCAAAACTTCGCCACCCAAACGTAGGACGGTTCAGTCAACGAGGCTGCAAAGTCAGTGGTTCTGCCGCTGAGCTTCCGCTGCCGGTAAGCTGCCTGCGAAGTAGCTCGCGCTCTGAGTTCCGTGCTCGCAGCCGGGGCCGGGGCTGCTAATATTTGGCTTAGCGCCGCACGCGCTCGCCTCGCTGCCTCCGCCACTTGGCTCGCCGACGGCGGCGGCGGCGGCGACCGCGCCTGCCCCGGCGCCCCACGCGATAAGGCGAATTTTATAAGGAACGGACGCCGCCTCCGCCTGAGGCCTCGCTCTCAGCCGCCCACACGGTCACTCGCCTCGCCCCTTCTTCCGCTCCCGTGCGCTGCGCCACCGTTGCTCTCGCTTCGTTGCTTCTCGTCGTTTCTTATGTTATGGTCTCGCCTTCTCCACTTCGTGGTTCGGGCTTCGGCCTATTTCGTTTCAACGGTATCTACCTCTATCTTCAGTCGTTTTCCGTGCTTTCATTCTCATTATTGGAACTGCAACATCCTCATACACTGTTCTTGTGAGTTGTCTCGATGTGAAATCACTGAACATTTGTTTAGATCCTTTTTTTTCTTCACAAATTTCGCAATGGTTTCTGTTCTCTCGGTTCGTTGCATCTCGTGGTTTCTTATGTTGTTATCTTATTTTCCATTTCGTGTCTCAGACCTCTGCCAATTTTGTATCGATAATATATCTTAAACTACCCCTATCTTCAGCCGCTTTCCGAAATTTCATTCCAGTTTTCTGAACAGTGACATATTCATTATCTGCTCTCGTGTGTCCCCGCAGCGCGATCACTGGGCAGTTGTTTCTGATCAGCTTTTTCCCTTCTCAAATTTTGCAATCGTTTCTGCAGGTTTTTTCATCCCACGTACTGCGTGCGCTAATTAACTAAGGTAATTTGTTGTTTCTTCTCTTTCGTTGAAGTTTTATATAAATTCGTTACACCACACTAATTGATGTTTTTGTTTTTCTTCCCATCAATTATTCGCCGCTCGCTCCCTGATCGTATCTGGCGTTTCCATTCGCTTCTATCTGTTCGCTGATTCCAGGAAGTTGTTAGCGCGAGGTCTCTCACTCCCTGTATCATCTGAAATGTCTCCGGCGTTTTCCCTTGAGCTCCTCGCCGCCTAATGTTTCTCAGCGGCCTATTTTGCCCGCGGCCCTTCGCCATCCCACTTCTCTATCCAGCACCACCAACCTCTCGACCCGTCAGCTTCTTACCACATCTTCCCCACCGGGCCCTCCGCGATTTCTTACCTCCTTCCTCCTCCCGGCTTTTTCGTCCCGCGCGTCGCTTCCCAATCCGTCGCTTTTATCCGTTGATCCTCACTTGATAATCTCAACCCAACACTTCCCCTCTCTCTATTCTGCCCCTAACCTCCCCAACGGTAGTCCAACACGCCACCATTTCCAGTTTTCGCACCGCCACCACCACCACCACCACCACCACCACCACCACCACCTCCACTGGTGCCCCGCCGCCGGCACCGCTCTCGCGCGCTCGCGGAGTATCGCGGTGCGCCGAAGGGAAACCATATTTCCCGAACCTAATCCGCTCCCGGGGCTCCGGACGGACTTCGCACTGGGGCGGGACTCGCGTGAAAAACATAGACCGCCACTAATATACAGCGTCGGGGCGGCGAGGCGGCGCTGGCGGCTGTGGCACCGGGCGAACAGGGGCCGAGCGGCGGGCGCTCACTTAACCTACGCGCGCCGTTTACCCGGAAAAGCTTTTGATGTGCTTTCTCTCGGAGAGAACGCAATCAAGCCTTTCTGATTTCGCACCCTGGCAAAATGCACGACGTTGCCGCAAGCCGCCGTCGACTCGATACACGCACCAGCAGACTCCGGCGCCGAACATCGATTCGGGAGGGTGCTCTCTGAGTGGCAATGGATGGCAGAGACGATGATTTTAGGAATATCTAATAAAAACTATTTGTAATGTGATTACGTGAAACTACTTGTAATGAATGAATGTTCAAATTCATGTTCAATTTTTGATTTCTAGTTAAAATTTCGAAATTGGCACAAAAATGTGAAATTTAACGTTCCTTTCTCGAATTATACTATTCGCTTCACGAATTACAGCTTGGAGGCAGGTACAGTGAAGGGAAGCAGTAAAGGAAAAACAATATTTCATTCCCTTAAGTGATGATGATGAGTATTCATATAGTAACATAAATTCTAAAAGAAAATTATTTAATTATAGGTATAGAATTTATATAATAAAGTATCTTAAAAAGTTTATACGAAAAATATTTATCTGCTTACATTAGATTATTTATTTTTAGGGAATATTGAATGCGAAGTTTTGAAATATACAACGCAATGCAATTTTTCAATACTGTCTCTCGTAAAATTATATAAAATACAAATGCTTAACTATGTTGAAAATATTCACCTTCTATGAAAATATTAAATACTCATTAACTTATTTGAAATTCATGAAGATAATCATATTCCCAGAGCAGAGTAATCAAAAAGATATTGAAAGTAATATTATATTCATAAGCCCAAAGTAATATTATATTTATAAGCAACACAAGATAGATTTAATAGGAATAGGCGTAATAAGAATGTACGGAGCAGCTACGTACAAAATGAAACAAATAGTAACGATAAGAAGATATACGTATAAGAAACGGGGGAAAACATTGAAGGAATTAGAAGTAGCCAATAAAACACACAAGGCGAATATAAGCGAGACAGAATAACGGTCGATAGTGAACATGGGGTTCACAAAGACAATTAGGAGGAAGGATTGAGGAAATGATCTGAAGCCGCGACGCAAAGCGGCCCCGCCAAGGGCTGCAAACCCAGTGCAGCCACCCGTGCAAGGCCCGTGCAGAGCCTATAGGGATTTGGATAAGCAGTGCCGATAGAGGGGGCGTGGGCAGCGGTCGGTGGTGTGGATCGGGCAACGGCGGTCACAGAGGTCGAGGTGGCACGTGAGACTGCAGAGCCCTTGTCGACCGCTGCGTGCGGTCTGCGGTCCAGCGGCCACGCCCCCCGCGGCTGAAGGCTTCTCGTTTCGACCGCATTTGCGAGGCGGCAGAAAGGGTCAGCCCGGCCGACGGCACCTGCAGCGTCAAATAAGGCGCAAAAAATCGCGCGCAAATGGGGAACGGCACGGAGAGGTCTCCTTGGAGTGAAAGGTGGACCATGCCGACCAAGAGTTTCGAGATATACGTGCAAAATTTAAAAAAAAGTATTTAAAAAATAAATATACACATCAAGACGATTCAGTATTTGGTAAATTACTTCAATTATATGAACAATAAAGTATCTTTAAGAAGCAATATTTAAAATGTTGACCTCTAGTTTATAATCAAACTATTTCTGTTAGATAAAAAACTATTAAATGAAGGAATAAAAGATAATAATATTGTTCTTGCATATGTGTGTTTAAAATATGAAAGATCATTTACCCGGTACGAAAACGTAGCTACAAAATTCGTTAAAGTAGGCTAGTAAATCTGTTCACTAAAAACGATTCAAGGGAATGGGGAAACATTCACGTTTTTGAAATTACACTTTAAACCAGCAGGGGGTAGTTTGATCATTTTTGTAATGTTAGCTCTCTGACATCGAGGGAATAGTGCCACGACAGTCAGTTGTATTTCAAACAAGTTGTGCGGCGTTCTCTAGCATACTGCGACGCTACTGTTACAAGGAAACATTCCGAGGTGTTCCTCTACGATTTTTCTGAAATTTAAAGATGTTGAAAGGGATGAAGAAATACGTTTTTTACATTCTTGCCTTACGTGGTAAGAAGAGAAAGTATTGTAATCGCACGTAGAAAAACACTTATCGCCGGGGCCTGGTAACGAAGAGTGAATAAATATTGTTTCAATGTGCAGTAAATTACATTCTCTAACAAGTTGCGTTGTCAGAATCTATTTTTGTGGATCCTTCATACCAAAAAGAAATTAACGGTAAAAGTCTGTCTGTCCGTTCTTCTATCCATCTGTTCGTACGTCCGTCAGGACAGACGTCCTTTTGTCTCTCTGTCTGTCTGTCTGTCCATCCAGTCCGTCTGTTCGTCCCTCTGTAAGTTTGAAACGGATATTTTGATTTTGAGAGGTGCTTTGCATGAAGCCTCAAGATATTATCCTGAAGCTGAAAATTTTCTGAAACATTCTTTTATTAAACCTTGTCGTCGGATAGCATAAACGACGCTTCAAAGAATGGCGCAGGTTTCATTTTTGTTGAAGTCCCTTTTTTTTAATTTCAAAAAATTAAACTGTTAAATAACGAGTAGTTTTCGCGTTATTTCAGCTTGAAATGAATGAAATTTATAAAAAACTAGTTGTTCTAAAACAGCACGTACTTTCTCGTCCGAATTTTCACGCAAAATTACGCAAAAAGAACTCAAATTTTCGAAAAATTGTACATGACCTTATTTCCAAATGTATCTTTAAGGAACAGATTTCATTAAGAGAAACATCTGTCTTCAATGTTTTAGTTGTAGGAGGACTCCGAAAAAATTTCGAAATATCAGGGGGTTTAATGAACATGAGATCTGAACCAATCACTTAAACGTCCTTCACACTATCCAACAACAAAATTTAATCAAAAACGATGAAGCCATTTTTTTTGAAAATTTTGAAAATGTCCCAGAGACTTCTTGTAAAGTATCCCCCCAAAATTAAAATATCAGTTTCAAATTTAGGGGGTCTTAACATCATCCAGCTCGATTGGAGAATATCAATTTTGATGAAAATCGGCTGAACGGTTTAGCCGCTAGCATTGTTCGCAGGCGGACTGACAGGTAGACGTTTTGCCGTCATTCGATTTTTCGCCTTCAATGACCCATAAGACATTAATTCTGGCTACACCACGTGGTAGAGGATTTTTTTCTCAATTTGGCAAGTCGATTTATCCACTTTTTCATTATCAAGGTCTTGTAATAAGAGTTCTGCCGAAAATTCGCCGTTTTATTTGCGCAGCATAACATAACTTATAACAGCATTAAACATTTCTCATATACGTACATAGATTTTTTTCTTTTAATATTTTCCACGGACAGACCAAAGGGTTTTTAAAAAATGGGACAGGTCTAGTTTTCGTTGACGTTTCTGAATTTTCGACAATTGCGTGTTGGAAATAATGGGAGAGACTGGTAGTTTGATGAGGCGGCAAAAGGGTGTGCAGCATAATTTCTGCACGGAGTTGCGGTAAAGTGCATGACGAGTTAACTCGATGGACCTGAGCTCGATTCTCGGAGCAGAGAAAAAAATGCTGGTTGGAAACACTTCCCAAGTTCATATAGCGTAGTATTGCAGAGACGTTACATATAATGCGAGAAAGGGTGTGCTCTTTTATCCCCACTGTTGTTGTAGCATTACTATGGTGATTTTTCTATCGATAATTACTTATTCTAAGGTATAAAACAACCGTTTAAATATGAAGTAGCCGCCGTATCACAGAAAAAATATGATAAAACATTTTATATACTATCACTGATATCAATTAGTAAAAAGATTACGTGAAAAAACATTTTAAGTTTTATATCATATTCTTGTAATTAAACATAAAGAGGATGACTTCAATTGGAGAAGTGTATGGCAGACCTAGGCCTTTTACTTTTACAGAAGTGAAGTAATATAAGGCCGTTCGGCACTTCGTGGCCAATGCATTGCACTTTTAAGTGCACTAAAATGAGAATTTAGACTGAAAAGAGAATTCAACATTTGAGAATCATGTAATATTTTATTTCATCGTGTACTATTTTATTTCATTGCAGTACAACGTATAATTTAACAGCAATTCAAATTTTTTTCCACAAATTACGAGACAAAACAAGGCACGTAAATAAATTCTACGGGATTATAAATGAACAGAGAATAGAAAAACGAAACAAATACGAAAAACCACCAACCAAAATGCATTTTTTGACTAGAGAAAAAACAAATTGCGTAATTATTTTAAGAGGAGCAAAATAAATTACTAACCGACAGATTGAAATTCATGTGAATTCTAGAAATGGAAAGCACGCTAACATGACAACGTTGCGAAAAACAGAAAATAGGCATATTTAGCCTATGTAGTTAACAGAATATAATGTAATGCTGCAGCGGAAAGTGACAATTTTACGTAACAAAATTTATACTTTAGGGTTCCGATATCGAAAAACTGAATAAATCTAGTGAAATACTTCCTCTAAAACGTTTTGTGGGTCCTTGAAAGCGAAAAGTTTAATGAAGCAAAACATATCTGTCCGTCCGTCTGACGGTTCGTCCGCCCCTCCGTCCTTCGTGGTCAAAATTAGTGACCACTACGGACGATTTTCTCCAAAATGAATATTTCCTAATCGATCTCGCCAAATCACTGCAAATCTGAAACAGGCGTTTTGATTTTGAGGTATTTTATATGAAGCTTTAACATCTTCATTTTTTCCCCTAAATAGTTCCAAATTTTGGATTTTTTTTGTCCTCTAAAAATCTCAATTTTGTATAAAAATTGTTTAAGTCGCATTTCTGGTGAACCCTCTGTATTTTCAATAAGAGAAAACAATTAACATTGAAAAATTACAATATTGATGAATTTTTTCCCTTATGAAATCTGTTTAAAATAATTAGAAGTTCATAATGTCATATAATTTTTTTAAAATTTGAGTGGTTTTCGCGTAATTCTTGCTTGAAGTAAAGAAAATAAAAATATTTTGTCAAAAACGGATTCAATTTTTTCTTTGATTTTTTCTCAGAGCATACGCGTAAGGCGCGGGTACCACTTTTGTTGAACTCTAAATTTTTAAAATTACAAATGCTTGAATAAATTGAAAAAAATTTATGCTGTTGTGATGTTGTAGTTAGTTTATGCGGTTGTAGTAAAAAATAAGTAATTTTGTAGTAAAGAGTTCACCTAATTTCAGAATTTTTAAAGATGATGAATCGTTTAACCACACAGATGCCTTCCTCTCCTCCACGACGCTCTCAGATTCGGTTCTCACTTGATATCCGCGTATTCCTGTACTATTGGAGTCTTTGTACATCTTGAGAAATGGCTAAAATATAGATCACCGGGAATAATCCCGGCATATCACCCGGCTGGTACTGATTCGAAGCGGCGGAAAGTAGGGAAAGGAAACATTAGAGCAAGAACTTCTGAAATTCCCTTTCAGGCTCTGGCGTCGACCTACTTCGCTCGGTACTTACGTTTTCTCGACAATCTGCATCGTGAGTTGAACCTATGAATTTCTCATCTACGAACCTCAGTTGCAGACACATCTACAAACACGTTCGCACCCACTTTCATGACAAAAGTATTTAAGTAATATAATTTGTTATGGATTAATTTGTTATTAATTAAGAGTCACAGTTTACTGTCCATCTTTATACACTATTAAAGAAGGAAAGTTACAATGTTACACGGAAATCCCATCGTTTGATTCAATGTGTCTAACAGAACATTAAAACGCCAGAAAAAGAGAGAGAGAGAGAAAGAGAGGTAGGCAAAGAGAAAACAGTATAAGGTATGCAAAGCTTATGCGAAGAATAACCCATGCAGGCGGGGCAGACCGCCCGAGAAATTACAGAGCTCGAAGTAAAAGCAGCGAAAGCGGAGCGCAAGCAGCCCTCGCTCGTCCGCGCAAGCCCACGGAACGTAGGCCGGGGCGTAGTGAGGCATGTGTGTACGCGTCGTTGGGACAGCATCGGAGGAAAACAGCCGCGTGTTTGTCCGGGGCGTGGGCCAGAGCGGCCGCGGCGGGGCGGATCGGCGCGGGGCACACGCGGGGGTGCGTGGAACTGGAAGGGGGCTTGCGCCGGGATGGTGAAGAGGGAGGAGCGGTGACGCACGCCGATTCGGGGTAGAAATCGGCCTCCACTGGGCGACAGCAAAGAGCTGTTCGGGGCGGGGAGGCATGACGTGCGGGGTGGCACAAGGCGGGCGGGGTCGTGGCGGTAAGGGGCGGAAAAGGCGGGCGTGATGGAGAGATCCAGGGCAAAGCGAGGGGTATTAGGCGTTGCGAGGCGGTGACGGAGAGATCGGGGCAAAGCTGGGGTGGGTCGGAGAAGAACGGGAAAGATTGATCTGGGCGGAGGCCGGAACGGAGGGAGTGCGGGCGAAAGGGAACCGCGGGAAGGAGGCGTAGGATAGATTGGAAGTCGGGGGTGCAATGCGAAGCACCGTACACGGGAGTGAGCGCAGTGTGGCGAGGGACGGAGTAAATCGGAGCGAAGTGGGCGAGGTCGGCCTCTCCCGGGGACGCGTGGGCGGTTCGCGGCGAGCACCGGTGAGCCAGCGAGCGCCCGCCGCGCCCGATATACGAGGTCTGGCACGGGGCTCCGGCGCCGCCGCTGCCGCCGCCGCCGCCGCCGCCGCCCCCACCGCCCCCACCACCGCCGCCGCCGCCGCCGCCGCCACCGGCGCCACCGCCGCCTTCGGTGCCGCCGGCGCCGCTGGCCGCGAACTCTACGCGCCGCCCCCGAACTATATCGTAAAGCCCGCCGCCCTTCCGGAACGCTTCCCGTTGTCCTCGGCCTTTACAACCGGACGCCTAAATATGGCCAATAAAATGCGGGCAATAGGATTCCGGGCGCGATTATCCGGACGCGGCCGCCGACCCGTGCCGTGGTTCATGACGATCCGCCCCGGCCCTCCTGCGCCCCGCTCCGCCACGCCGCCCCGCCCCGCCCCGTCCCGTCCCGCCCCGCCCCCTGCCCGGCGCCGGGCCTGCGCTCCTGCACCTCAACGCTCGCGTCTTGTTTGCACGAAAGAATGACTCTGGTGCCCGAGTGGCGAGCCCGAAGAGCGAGTGTAGAACAAGAAGAGAAGTTTTATAAAGTAATGTTCATAAGTACATCAAAATGTACCGGTGTACATGAACAAAATATACAATTTTCGAAGGCCCTCTTCGTGATGTTGAACACGATGTACCGTACCTATCTATCCCTCAAAATGTACTCCCTCATTTTCGCCTTTAGATGTAATTATCGAAGGCGGAAATATCTGTCGAGCACTTTGATACGGGATGTGCACCGTAACTTGTCTCGAATTTTTTTTGTGTCTTTGGTATTGTTTGAGGAGAAACTGATCTGCTTTTAAGCTCTGCCACATTTCTGGAAAAAAAAAAGGTTTGAATAAGGTCTGAAAGAGAAACTGTTTTGCAGAAATGGCTAGGTAAATTGCTTTGGAGATATTGTTAACCAATACAAAAAGGTTTAAGATAACATGATAAAAAGTCCTTTTGCCTGCAGCATTATGTAACGTTCACTGTACTATGAATATTATAAAGTAAATATAACGTACGTAACTCGTACAGAAGTATCTTTCGCAAATCTATTTCAAAATTTCGGAGTCTGCGTCTCTCTATGCTTTGTTCGAAAACATTTCATTCGTACGTCCGTTTTTGTACTAGTTATGCAAATAATTATACTAGGCAGCTACCAAAAGACTGGATAGGATTTATTGACTATTCTAATGTTTGGTTGGTGTGCTGAAACCGAAAATTGCTTCAGATTGTTTCCATCAGTACAGTTTGTTTGCATATCTCTTTGTTGTAGTTTACCCATTTACCGTATTTTCCCTTGTATCTGCTTCCTTATCTTGTCTCCAACATTGAGACCAATAAAGGGCGAGATGTGTCAAGTTTAATCTTTCTGTTTCAAAATATCTTTCACTTTCAACATATTTATTAGCTCAGTATTTCCTTCAGTTTTCTTCACGTGAGTGTACATAATATCTCGTCTTGGAAATGGGAGCTTGTGTTAATTTACTGAGCCATTTTGGTTTCATTTTTGGTGAATACGCTTTTAAAGAGAAACTAAAGTGAATGGTAAGTAAGTTACTGAAGTCAGTCGCTTACTTTGGATTGACTCTGGGTGACGAAAATAAAACAAATTGGACTCTTTACAAAGTGTTCACAAAATGGGAAGTACTTCTTCGATTTGAAGGTAAGAATGAATCATTTAGTTTCAAATTTCCGATGATTTGGCGAGAGGAACGAAATGACGTATAATGCTGACGCGGAAACGCATGATACAAAGAGTAAAAAACATAAAAAGTTATAATGGGATACATAAATCTCTTGGTATGGTTATCGTGAAAAATTATTCTTTCATAATTATCCAAAGAAGGCATTTTTATTTACTGCAGTGATCTTCGTGGTCTGTTGAAGACATTCGAAATAGACTATGAATATTTTAAAATAATAACTATACTTTAGGGTGAACAATCAGGGAATACAAAATATACCTGCTTTCTTTGCTTGTGGGATGGTCGTGCATGAAATGTTAATTGGGAGAAAGAAAACTGACATCTACGAGAAGCTCTCAGAACAGGCGAAAGAATATCAATGTAAGCTTGATATCCCCTGGTAATGATCTCCTAGTACCTCTTCACATTAAGCTGAAGGAGATGAAACAATCCGTAAAATCCCTACCATAATATTAAGAACGTTATAAATATACGCTACAAATTCACAAAACCTTCCCGAACCAAATTGAAAGAGGGTCTTTTGTAGGTGCTGGTATTCATAAAATTCAGTCAGATGAAGTCTTTGTTGAACTTCAAACACTCACAAACCAAAATGATCAAGAAGAAGCATGAAGAAAAAGAAAAAAATGTGTCATGAACCTGTTTAGTAGACAAAATGCTAAAAATGTATTATTTGAGAACAAGAACATAATAAAAATTGTCCTTGGAATCTTCACAATTATTTTGCCCTTCAATATCCTATTCATTTTGTAGCCACTCTTACACTGCAAGAAAATAACGTGACAAAAAAATGGCACCAAGTTTTGATTTCAGCACACTCAAATGAGTTGAAACATGCAGTTTTACTTTTTTGTAGACCTCTGTTACTGTAGTACATTAATAATAGGCATCCTACGAATGTCAATACATCGATGAGACAAAAATATGATATTGAGCTTGGCGTGAACTAATAATAAACCGCATTTTTTGTATTGAAGATTTTACTGCATATATTGTGACTAATAATTACAAACCATCAGTGAAATCTCTTTTTACTTATTCTCAATAGATATTAACGGTCTTATGCTTTGAACCTCTAGTTTGTTTCTGGTTGTAGACAACGACATGCCTCGTAACATCAAGATGGAGAATAAAACTAGGTATCTGTGAAACAAAGATTGTATATTAGGATACACACGTACTTTTTGATTTGATAGAAATTTTGCCATGGTTGAGAAACAATCAAAATATTACTTCTCCAAGTTCTTCAGTCAAACTATATGCGAGTACAACTAATAAAAACATGCAAAAAAAGAACAAATATTCTACATTACAAAGTTGCGACAGCAAGTCGTTTTACAAATTCTGGATTCACAGAAATCGGGTGAACTCGAACATACAACTCTTTAACATATATTTCTTCCGACTCTCTTCCTTACTGTCACGGTACACTACAAAATGTGAATACATAACGAGGTAACGGGCCATTTGAAATTCAAAACTTGGATGATATTGAAAATGTCAGCGAATATAACTGAAGCGAAAAAAAATTGTGTCTGTATTTTATGGTTTATTTAGTTTTTCTCAAACTTGAGCTACATAATGACAAGGCACAATTTGAATGATGTTATTTCTAATATTAAATACACTGTAATTGTATTTTTATGATTTTCTCGCAAAATGATGATTTTCATGGGTGCACTTAGGTTCAAAGAGTACTATAAAAGAAAAAAGGTGAAGGTTAATTAAAAGGGGCAGACAATTATTTTATGGACTTTGTTGAAATCTAAAATTTGTTCTCCTGAAGAATTTTGTTTTGGTGACATGTAATTATCTTTACCCATTCACTTCAATTTAATCATTTCTATGAAAACCTGTGTAGGGTTTATCAACGTGTGAAGGCGTGAATCATTTATTAACAATCAATAAAAATATTCTAAAAATAGTTGTGCGTATTGGTAAGATGTGTTGTCCTGTTATGTAACACGTTATATGACTGACTGTTATATAACAGCGATTGCGTAACTGTAAAATCGCTCTTTATTTTAACTTAATTTACATCGGTTTTTGTGGGACAATTTCATTGGATGTTGAAAAGACAGCGGATAATTGAGCAGTCCCGACATATTCTTGTTTTGAATATTCAATAATAATATTACACATTTATGTATAGAATCAAAACGACCGGTCAACTACACAAGCGGTTGAATTTCAAAAATAGAAATTGTTCCAACATTATGGAATATTACCTTAGCCGTTGTAAAATTATATCTTGAAAATTATGCATGCAGTATAAAACATTAGGTACAACAGAATCTGTTCATCTGAAGTAATTTAGAACGCATTTTTAACAATATTTTCCAAAGCAGACATGAATTATAAATAAACCCTCTAACTGCTTTTGTAATATGGAAGTCAGGCCTGACCTTTTCGAATCCTTTACTGCGCATTCTATATTTTTACATCAGAAAACTAAGTAAAATATTATACACTGGCGCTTGTTTGTATAGTCCTTTGTATATTTGATAGCTGTTTTACTTTTGTATTCACGCAATTGTCTGAAACGTACACAAGCGGCGAGAATGAAAAATTAATAAGAGAGAAGTGATCCGCGTTCGTTTGCAGAGCGCGAACAATTTTCGCGAGCCTACTGTGTCTGGCGCAAACGCGGCGGGCGGGCGGGCGGGCGGGCGGGCGGCGCGGCAGCACGCGCCGTGTGCCTGCCTCTCATCAAAGGCGCTTCCCTTTGATCCGAGGGGCTGCCGTGAACACGGTTTACGCAAATTGGAGGAGAGGTAAATGAAGGCGACGGCGCAAAATGGATACCTCCGCACCTTCTGAATAAGGCGGGAGTTATTCTTGTACTTACCGACGTCTACAACTCAAATTGCTCTTATTTAAGTTGTTAACGCGCAGAAAAAACACATGGATTACAAGGCGTTTTGTTGGCGCTTAGGGATAATTACGTAGTTTCGAGTGAGATGGGGCCGACTTGTGTACCACCAATCAATCGATGGTGGCAGCCAAGATTTCACACGTACAGACGCCGTTCCGTAATTGCTTACTTGACTAAAACCGAGCTGTCCCCCATCTATTACTGACTAACGCGACGCGTGATGCGCGCTGAGAATAGAGAAGTGGGCTGTTGTAGGGAGGCGGGGCGGAACGATGGCTTTACTCACATGAGGCCGGGTCACTCGATTTCCCTCGCCCCGCCGCCTTTCAACAGCCGACCGGAGCCTAACGGCGCGCGTCACGCCCGGGGGCGGTGGCCGCTCACGCCCCGCACGCTCGCCCGCACGCTCGCCAACACGTTCGCCCGCACGCTCGCACGCCCCCCTCTTTGGGCAACAAGCGGCGGCCCGACGGTAGGCGGGGCGCAGCAAGACAGGAGGCACGCGGCAGACTGGAGGGGAGGGCGCCTGGACGCACGAACTGTTGGGTGGTTGGGTGCTTGGGTAGCTGGGGGATGGATGGACGGTTAGGTAAATGAACAGTTGTGTGATTGGACGGTTAAGCGGTTGAATGGTTGGGAGTGGTGGTGAGTAGTTAGGTGGTGGGGTTATTGGGTGGGTGGGACGTTTTATTATTATATACGTGGTGCGACGATTGAACGGTTGAGCACTTGGGCCCTTGAGACATGGAGCGTTTGGTCGGTACGGTAATTAGGCGGTTGAGTGGTTGAGCAGTAAGGCGATGCGATGGGACGGTGCAGCGGAGGCGGTGGAGTGTTTCACCGGTTGAAGTGGTTTAGGACATCATCTGTTACCACAGTGCCTATGACCCGGAAGTTCTAGGGTTTGAATCCCGACCATGGCAGGTTTTTCGACACTAGCTTGATAAGTCGCATTCAGCCACTGTGTGGGAGAGAATTCTAACGAATGGTTGCTCTGTCCGAACGTTTTCCGCGGTTTCTTCTATCAATACCAAGCAATACCGGAGCAGCAATCTAACAAACGGGTCATCGCCCGCGATCTTTCATTCCTCTTTCTTGTTCTAATCTCACCCCTTACTTACACATCTACTACACTACCAATCATGTCAAGAAACTAGTAGAGAGCTAGGAGCTGGTTCTTACTGGGGCTGTGCCCCGCTAGAGGGAGATGCCTGGATGTGAAAACCACGGAAGCGACATGTATGCCGGTGCCGGATATCACCATCCAGTGGGGGAAAATACCACCACCTCTCGTGATAAAAATATACACCACATTTACGAAATTAATGAAAATAGAAGTTGACATGTTCGGAAGCTTGAGTGGTTCAGCGTTTGGACGGTTGAACTTTGGGGTTTGGGGGTTTTACGGGTTGAGGGTTGGGGTTGAGCGGTTTGGCTTTTGCTGTAAGGCTGTTGAGCGTTTGGGTGGTTGAACGATTAGGGGAGATATGGCAGTTGGACGGTTTGAGTGGGTCGGTGGTTGGACGGTTGAGCGGTTGCATGGTTGAGGGGTCGGGTGGTTGGGCGAACGGGCAGGAGGGCAGCCAGCGTGGACCGCTCCAGGCAACGGCGGGGCGCCCACTTTACTGGGCCGCGAAACGAAAATTGCCGCCGCAACCTTTTATCTTACAGAATAAATTGGGAGGGGGCCTTGTGCTCTCCGCTCTCAGTCCACAGCGCCGCCCCACCCCACATGGTTAATGCGGAACACACTCCGCCGCCGCCCCACCCGCACCGCCGCTCTCGCCGCCGCCGGCGCCAGCCGCGCTACCCGTGCTGCCTCGCCGGCCCACCCGCCCATGGAGTAAATAAGATAGTGAATAAAATAAAGGAGATGAAATCAATTTTGTCAGCTTGTTAACTTTTCATTGAGTTTTTGCGATCTAATGCCGGGCCAGCAAGACGGAATCTAATTTCCCGCAAATGCGATCTCCTGCTGCGAGAGAGCGGACGAGGCACCGAAGGGAGAAGGGGAAGGGCCAGAGGGACAGAGTGGGGGCGGCCTGGGCGCCTCAGGCACCCCGCGGTCTCTACCCCTTCCGTGGGGCTGCTCCGCTCGCCCGCTCCCGGCCCCGCTCCCACTGCAGCCTCAAGGGCATTGCCTTGCTTGTGGCTACCTCCATCTCCCACGTTCGCCTTTACGTGTTCCGCCAAGCCCGCAGTACCGCTCTTTCATTCCCCCCCAACACTCACACTTGGGCTCCAGATCTGCGCTGCCGATAAGCCGCAATGGGAATCATGAAGATCGCAAAGAATACTGCATTTCGTGGCAAAGGTTGTGTGTCGAGATTCAACAACTCCGATGACGCTATAATGGAATTTCTTAAGTCTAGTATGTTATCAATCTAAAAATCGCTAGTTATTCTAATTCTGTAACAAAATTGATTGGTTGTAAAATTGCATTTAATTGTTTAAATATTGGCCATACATTTTCTTATTATTCTCAAATTATAATTAAACCATTGTTAGAAGTATTCTCTCTCTTGGAACAAGACCATATTTTACAAAAAAGAGGTTTGAAATAAAATAAATGAAGGATACATATTGTTTTCAAGAATGTCATTGACTAAAGTCAATTGCGTGTTCGTTGCCGCAAGATTTCTCTACTACTTCTAGTACTTACACTACTTGTGTAGTTATTATCGGTACGACAAAGGTAGGAATCAATTGTGCAGTGTTAGCCTAATTGTAATTCCAAGACTCTCTTTTGTAGCAATTCTGCTCCGTTAAAAATATTTATGGCTCCATTTTGTAGCTTTGTATACATAGACAACACCTGGAAAATTATAATATGACAATGTTTCATTTAAGAATTAAATGAATTCGTCTATATTAAGCGTGAAAAGATCCGTAAGCGAGAGGAATAAACTTAATTAGGAACATCGTTCTTTGCAGTTTAGTTATTCGTCCACGCAATACATAATGTATAAACGTCTTTTGGTACGTTGAGCCCGTAAAAAACAAATGAAGTAATTGCTAAAGCAATTACCAAAATACTATTATATAAAATTTTAAACTCTTTCTACCAACCTATTTTCATTAACATCATTAGAGCAGAAAAAAGGTATGCATTAAGGATGAAAGAGTTTTCTACATTGGCGATGAGATCAGAACAAGCAAATTTCTTTAGCTCCCCTGGATTTAATTTCTGGTTGGAAAATGGTCCTTAAAACAAAGGTATTAACGGTAATTAATTCAACGCACCAAGGAAATGTTGTCTTCTCTTCAGAGTTAACTAATAAATAATAGTATTTTACTGGAAATGCTGTTTTCCTTCGCCCTTAACACTAATGCAGATAGTTTGATCTCAGAATTCTGAACGCACTTGCATTAAAATATAGTATCTAGAGCCCATCATTGTAATCTACTAGTCTCCCTTTCTCACTACGTTATCTACCGTACCCGCTGCCACAAGAACGAGATGTACTTCAGTACCGAAGACAGTCATATTATTTCGAGAGAGGAAAATGACGGAAAAGTAACATTGACTCTTTCACAAATACGATATGAAATGCGCCAATAAATTGTTGATATTGTTAATAAACTATAAACCTCAACAATACAAATATTTATCTGAATCAATAAATGTATAAGAAAACTTTCGTGAACATTTCTTCTCCAAAGAAATACGTTCAAAATTATATGTGAATTATACCATATGCTGGTTCTAACTGACTGCTATTTTTTATGGTTATACCGAAAATAATTCGACCGAGGAAACTATGCACGACTAATGTGACCAAAAACAAAACTACTCAATCAACATGGCATAACACAAGTATGAGGCAAGTTTGTCTAACCATATGCACTCGCGTAAACACGTGCACGATATGCATAAATATCTATTATATATTTCGGTTTAAGTTTGAAATATGGCTAATGTTAAGAGTAACCGGTTAACTCGGGTGGGATTGCGTGACAGAATTTGGAACCCAGGGTTTCTGATATCATGTACAGTTTTTTTAGGATATTGTATACCCTTGTGATTTACAGTATCTTCCCCCTAATCTTTTATCTGCAAAACCCTTCACACATCACATTATTCCGGAATGTCTATCTATACTCATAAATTATTTTTTATCTTGGTGGTGTCTATGGAGTCGCAACGGTCCCGCACGCCCTTATTCTTGTAGTATACGGGCAAGTTTTCTTGATATTCCACAGCGGGGGATGCGGGGAGAGTAGGGTTATGGCAACGTAACGGCTTACAAGGGCGTACCAACTGTGGGCATGAACTTAACACTCCAAAGAGTGCCTCGAGAAATGCTACGATTATTTTGAAGGTATGAGGTGGCTGTTGCCAGCATTGTAAATTGGTACCCTCTCCCTCAGAAAAAATGTCGTTCAAAATTCTATCTTCCACACCGCGCCGAAAAACTTGGACACCCCTCGGCCTGGGGGAGGGCAGGGGGAGGGACGCGTTGACCAATCGCTAGCAGGTAGAACCACAGTTGTCTGTGATTGGTGCAACATCCCAAGGGGCAGAAAGAACGCTGTCTCAGGGGGAGGGGGCTAGTTCGTTTACGTACGAGACGGAAATATCGTCATATTTCCCTGCCGAAGGAGATAGTTTGCCTGCGCGTACGCCACGACGAAAAAAATATTTCTAAGCGGGTTTTCCGTCCAGAATGATTGTCTATAGACCAGTAAATATTTATCATTTTAGCAACAATTATTCTAACTTTTAGTAATCGATTTGTAACTCCTGACAAACTTCTATTTTGAGATATTCATTTCAGGCACAATTTGCGGAGCCTTCCCGGCCGTTCTAACGCATATTTCGAATTTGTTTATAAAATTATAAATTGCTGCAAAATTGTTAATTCGCTGTTTTTGGTTCTGGGACATCGGGAGACTCTCCCCACTTTAGATTTGCAAAATTTGGAAATTGTTTATAAATTTGCAATTGTTGCAAATTTTTTATTGTCTAATCTGAATGGCGTTTAAATGTGATGCAAAATTCCGGAATCCGATCGGTGCTATTATATCTCGTTCTCGAGATATATGTAATTGTTTATAAGAAATTAACATCTTAGTAGACACCATTTGTTTGCGCTTAATTCATTCGCGCTACCAGAATAGCGTGGGATGGGCATACTGAAAAAACAGTTTTCCAATGCCGCGCTTTTGCCTGCCACATACGCTTAAAATGCACTTGCTTGTAAACAAATTCTGTGGTCAATTTAATTATGCTAAATTCGTATTTTTACGGCGAGTATGAGCATAACTTTTATTTGGTTTTTATATTCTCTTTTAAGTCCTACAATTTGCAAGTCGATATGTTTATCAAATAGGAAAGAAATTGATTATAAAAAAATATTTTTCAAGGTGCATTACGCCCAAACAATTGTTTCTGTTTTTCTATCAAAGGGATGTTGAGCAACCGAATAACTGTATTATTAATTTTTTTAAAGTCCCCTGTTAACACCGAGAGTCAGAAACTATTTGTTCCTCTTGTTTAACCATTACCATTAAAAAATAGGGAAACATATTGCTTAGCTGTTTGATATAAACTGCACTGGATTGGATGAAGGTAGTGTTAAGGTTTTCAAATACAGAAATATTCAATTTTGTGTTTTGAAAGATCACATGAGTAGAATCACACATGATAATATTTACACAAGTATAGAAATTTCTAAATAAACGTATATAAACTTTAAGTTAATATTTTCAATTCAATTTATCATTCCTTTCTAAAACTGTTAATTTGATGATTTCATTGTATCATGTTCAAATCAGAGCTTTATGTACTAAATCTACGCACTGTTAATACATATTTTTAAACAACATTAATATATTTAATATACATTTAAAAGGTTTTTAGATTGGCGAACGTTTCAATGAAATTTCATGAATTCCTAAATGCTTGAAAATAAATACTTGTAAAATTAAAAAATTGTAGCGTGTAAAAATATAACAAACTCACGTATTTGGAAAAACGAGTTGATATTACTAAAAGAAAGCAAAACAGATGTTATAACAATTCAAAGAGATTTAGCGTTTGTTTACAGTTTAGTAAATATCAATGCACTAGCATTTCCCAGCGAAAATACATAGAACGAACTTGGTGGTCAAGTGATATGACCTTCCCAACACAGACTACATTTCAGTATCGTCAGAGTTCGAAGGTGGTTTGTTGGCCGCCATTCTACGAATCTATCAAAACCTTGAATTTTGCACGACCATCTGTACAGGGAGAACGTAGCGGTTTATTAAACGGAAACGGGCCATTCCAGGTATCTAATGTGCACTCTTTGAAAACGTTTAACCATTATAAACTATCCCTAAGAAAAATTCAAATAAACAATGTTAAAGGTCACCAGCTTAACATTGCCTTTACTATTTGAATGTTTTCAACATCCCCAAAACCAACAGAAAACCCATGTTTTTACAGGTTATTATAAAACCAATTCAATAAATATAAGCATTTATTCACGTTATTATTTTTAAAACACTCAAATATCTACGATGTTATTTGATTCATGTCTTCATCGAAGATCTGAGATTAAAAAACTGATAAGCAGAGAAAATTAAAGTAATTTTGAGTGATTGATGAAGTTGAATGATCGAACGAAAAACAATGTTTCTTGCTTCATATAATGCTATCGTGTTTAACAGACATGTAATTACATGTGATACCTATATTTCAACATCCAAACTAATGAAAATTTTCAAAATTAAAATCATCAATCAAACGTTGATTCATCAGCAAGGATTATATTATTAAATACTTTTTTGAGATTCATGTGCTCCTGTGTGAATAACGTAGTAAACGTGGTTCGTATGATCCAGTTTCTCAGAATAATACAAAACCTGCTAGACACATACACTAAACATAATAGTTGTCAAATAGTTATTTACGACATGAGTATCATAAGATATTTTATTACAATACGAAATTGGAGAATTATCAAACAAGACTCTTTAGCCGAAATTGTTAACCAATTGAATATTGTAATATAATGTTACCATTTGAATATCATAGAAAGTAAGACGCAATTTGTCAAAATTCATGTGAACTATAATTTTTCTTTAAATTTTACTCCTTATCCTGCGAAAGATGTGTGATAGTACTTATGTTAACAGTTATACTGCCATGGGTTTAATTAATTAGTTTTCAGTACGCAAATTATTGTTTTTGGTTTTAAAGAAGCATGGATATACAGAGTATCGGGGAGGGAAACGTCGAAAGTTTGAAAAAAGCTGTTTAAACAATTTTAATCATACTTTGTCTAATAAACTACATAGATATTTTGAATGGCTGAGCTGCAATAAACGCGCAAATGTTGGTTTCAAAATATGATTTCTACGCAAAACTTTGCACTCTAGAATTATGTAAACAGACCAGAAACATGTAACATGTTTATTATTAACAATATAAATTAATATATAAGTTCAAAAAAATTAACCGAGAAATAAAAAAGCAGTCGAACTGTGAAAATTGGGTCCTTTTTTATTT
>BLKR01011000.1:0-41250 GCA_011170035.1 Teleogryllus occipitalis
CAGAAGGTGGAAAAAGTAAATACTGACAATGAGGTGGCAAATACACTTTCCACTCTGAAGCACGGAGATGGTTCTATAATGATCTAGAGATGTGTGTCATCATGAGGAGAAGCATATATTCATTTCATAAAATGCAATATGGACAATCATGTTTATAACGACATCCTGAAAAGAAATTTTAATCAAAGTGCTGCGAAGAGGAAAGTTCGTACAGCGAAAGGTATCTGCAAAAAATATCGGCAAAAGACAGTAGAAGAAGAATGGATGACCACCATACCTCAGACACGCAGTATTATCTCGCCTCAGACACCCATATTTTGAAAATTACCTTAAAAATTATCGTTTAGAAAACGTTCACAATTGGTGATATAATTTTGTTTTATACCAGCATTATAAACGATATTTTTTGTTGCAAGAAATCTTTCATAAAAAGGTCTTTAACGGCACAAATGAAGACGTATTAGATTTTACGGCACGAATAATTGCGTCATCACACATTCACCCAATCGCAACGAGAGAATCAAGTAGAAGGTAACGGTAAACGGAACAGCTGATTACCGTTTACTCGTACAGATGTCAAATACTCGAACCGTCACGAAAAAGTTGTTTCGCAAAATTAAGTTTGATTCTCTTATAAATTTATAATGCTGTTATACAAAATATATCGTTTATAATGTTGCTTTATTGCATTCGTACACATTTGAAAACTCGATCCTAAATGTCGCTCGTTTTTAAAACATGTACTCATGCAATAAAGCTTAAAGGTATAAACTAAGTATATAATCTACTATTATAAGTAACAATACACGAAGGTATATAAAAGAAAAGAAAACCTTAGCAATCTCACACTACTGAGTCATAGAAGTCGATGCCTCTCTCGCCTCTATCGTTTGGAGGAGTGGAAGTTGTCTATGTCTCATCGGACGTGACTTTATTGCCCTTAAAAGTCACGTGCTTTCTCCCTTGTAGCAAGAGTAATAGTAGAAGTCTATGGGTCGGCAGAATACGGCTCCAGTCAATATTGTGTGTTTGTTCTATTTTCTTCCAGTAGTCATCATTGGATCAGACTCTATTTTCCAGATTTTCTATGGAAGAAAAGCTGTTCTTTGAAAAATACGATTTTTTATACGTGTACATATGTCTTATTCAAAAATCATATTTTCGTGTGAATTTACGAGAAAACGATTCATTCTTACTTTGATATTTACTTCAAAAAAATTTTTATACATCTTTTTTTTCATCACATTCATTTTTGAAAATGTAATTTGTTCATCAAGCGGCTTTGCACTAATCGGTGCAAATCTAACAAGCCGGGTCCTTTTCACTATGAATAACTAGTGGTGCTACAGAAGGGCAGACTTTCTTGTACAAAACAGTTTTCTAATTTCTTTGATCTGGGGTAGCTTTTCGGATTTGCCACATACTCTTGCCAGCTGCCATCTATCGCCACCCAAAGAACATTTTTTTCGTTGAAATTTTCGCAAATTTTCGGTTCCCTAATGGTAGAACCGAAATATTACTTTAAGAATATTAAAGAAGAATAAAACCTCGTCCTAAAAGGAAATTTCAGTTGAAAAATTTGGAACCTTTTCTAAGAAAATGGCGTTTAAAGGTTACTGTAAATACGGAATTCGAAGCTCTTTCTTACAGAAATATTTTGAGTTTTCAAAAAACTTGATTGGAAGTCATTTGAGGAACTTCTACTCACACATGCAGTAATCTATACAAAGCCGGAAATTTGTATATTAAAGGCGTGAGGGACATTTCAAAAAAATTACATTTGTGTAAGTCAAAAAATACAGCAAAATGGATTTTACGTCATCTAAAACAATGCATTTCGTATTATTCGTACGAAACGTTTGAAGAAAAAATTGGAGCCGTTTTTGAGAAAATGACATTTAAGCGTTTCTGAAAATGCGGAATTTTGAAGTCATTTTCACAGAAAGCTGTTGAGTTTTTGAGAAACTTTATAAGACATCATTTGAAGCATAGGAACTTTTAAATGCAAACAAATCACCACTAATGTAAATATGAATGACGTGAGAGACAAGACAAAAAATTACATTTTTGTTACTTTATAAAAAAACAAAAGAGTAGAACAAAGTGGCGTTCAGGGGAGTCAACATGAAAAATCTGAAAATTTTCACATTTTTAGAATTAAGTTTTATTTAATTATTTGGTATTTTTTCAACAATTTGATAAATAATTGATAATAAATTATGATGTTGTCTATTATAGAACATGTTTTTTATAGTTGTATTTAAATATCTACACCTCTCAAAATGGCTGCAGAGTTAGACATGCAAATTTTTAAACAGCTATAACTTCCGAACTAGTTCATCTAGAAGGCCATGGTTTGGTTTAAACTATTCGGAACATTTTATTTCAAAGGTTGCATGCACGTCATTTGATTGTTGTGACGTATGTGTTTGTTTTCACGCGTTGTGTTAGGTAGGTTGACGTATTTATTTGTCTTGTTCTTATAAGATGACTAAATTTTTGTGTGAAAAAATGCCTAGAAGCAGGGGATTGGTCGCGCAACGCCAATTTAGAGGAAATAAACACTCAAGAACATCGGACAAATTTAATGAAATTTTACGGAATAAAAATTCAGAGCATAGGTTAGTTGCGAGTCAGTCCCAGAGCAAAAGACACATCTCAAAGTACTTCTAAAAGAAAACTGAAAAAGAAAATGTTAGTGATAAGTCAGGGAATGTTTTAATAATTTTAAGCATTTTAGAAGACATTACACGTAGTTATTTGTAGTATGACACTTGATAATAAACTATACATTAGCTATTTTTGCTTTGGCTAACTCGAAAGCTTGTTTCTATAAAAGTATATTTTTTTGAACGAATGTTATTTTTTCACAGAATCTGCACAAGCAATGACAGTGGAATTTCTACAGAAGGTTAAAATATAGTCAATTAAGGTACTGTAGTAGATTTATTAATGTAAAGATACAAATTTCGAAGTACTACTAAGATAAAATCAATTTTTTGTATCAAATATTTATTTATAAATTTTGTAAATAAAATTAATATTTACGACATAAATGTTATAAGTGTACTACAGCATGTGTAGAAAGTATTATTTTATTCTAGTAACAAATTTCAAGAAGGTATTTTGAATACTTCCTGAGAAAAAATAACATAGTCAATTTAACATGGGTGACATAGGACTCGTTGACTTCCCTTCTTGTCATCTTGTAGACTTTATTTAGCATTATCCTTACCAAAAGTTTAAAGAAAACATTTGGAACCGTTTTTGAAAAAATATTTTTTAATTTATTTATTTTAGGTCGCTGTTTAAACAACTAAGGTCATTAACTATCAATATTAATTTACATAATTGAAATGATTGAAGGTGTTGTCATTGTCAACAATAGTATTAATTTTAAAAATAGCAGCTTTCGATGGCTTAGCCATCATCATCAGTTTTCTGGTACAAGAAAAATATCAAATTAGAATTCACATATTTACCTAATTATAAAAACATCTTAAGAAATGAAAGGAGAAGAATTAAAGAAAAGAAAAGAAAGAATGAAAGAAAGAAAGGGGGGACGGAGAGTTAGATCTTTATGATATAAAATAATTTATATAATTTAAAACATCTTAAGAAATGAAAGAAGAATTAAAGAAAGGAAAGAAAGAAGGGGACGGAGAGTTATATCTTTATGTAATATAGTAGTTTTTTTAAATTTAAGCAAGAAAATGAATGAAAATATAGTACATGTACAATTTTGAGAGAGAAAATACGAAAAGTAAGTTGAGCCGTTTCTTACCTGCTGTCTGGGAGCCACAAACACGACTACGTTGGCTCGGGTGTGTCCCGCAGCTTAAGGCTAAATGTACCGACACTAGTTCAATTTGTCGCCACCACGTAGCAGCACCAAAATAAGCAAAATTTACTAGACCGATAACGTCTGAACAAATTGTCCGATTTTCGATCTGTAAACGGCGTTGGACTCCTTTTTAAAATAGAATTCACGCTACGATGCCGTTTTTTCAAACAATATTTCCAAAAAAAAATTTTAAATGATTTCTCATAGTTCCGGGAAGAAATTAAAAAATGTGGGCTTATAGCGCGATGACGACGTGCTTCCTGAATCCAACGCCGTGTCAATCATGCAAATCGGTTGAATAGGAGCGGCGTAAAGGGAAATTTCGGAAAAAAATACCTGAGCCCTCTCCCCCTTCCCGCTCCCCTTGCTTCACCCCACCCTTCTGGGCCCTCCCTCGACGCGGCCGAACGGCCAAACCCGGCGGCCAGCGGCGCGGGAGGCCGAACTTTCAGACAGGCAAGCTGGGCAGTCAGTTTAAGCTTTCGTCACATTCAGTCTCAATATATTTTTCTCTACTTATCAAACTAGTGATGCTGTAACACAACCAAACGGTCCCATATCATCTGTAATAGTCGTATAAAACTATATATCTTGTTCACATATTTCCGTCTTCATACCATCAAAAAGTTATTTGAGGCACTACTCAAAATATCAATTCCGATTTGGAAACTGATTTCAAAAAGAAAATTGAACTAATTGTGTAGATATCACCAATATTCCATGTCTTAACATCTTAGTTTACATACATTTTACTTCTAAGATCTTCCGTTATCATTCCACTACCAGAAAGAATGAGCCGAAATTACGCACGAGCTCTTTTATCCTGCGACTCGATTTTTGATCTCAAAACGGCGTTTGTCTCCTTGATAGACTTCACCTGATGAATCTGTTTTCCCAAGTAAAATTTTAAAACTGTTTTCGTACTTTCGGACAAAATTGAAGAAGTGGTAAAATAGCGCGCAGGCGAGATGCATTCTGAATCCAACACTGTAACAAACATTAAAATCTAATATTAAGAATCGTGACATGCCCCAGCTTACTTAGTAAGTTATATTGATATAAAATGATTCTGTTATATTTGTATAAACTTGAAGATTGGAAAAAGTAATTCCCGGCGCGTCATTTTGATACAAACTACGTTAAGGATAATGTAAAAGGATGTAGTGTAAATCATTGTATTGTGACACACACACACACACACACACACACACACACACACACACATATATATATATATATATATATATATATATATATATATATATATATATATATATGTATTTTTTAATGCATTAAATTGTCATGAAAGCAATACAACTTAAACCCTTAGACAGGAACACCACACTAGAAGAGGAATATCCGTCTATGAGGGGGATAAATTATGTTTTGTTATACAGTTCGGCAACTTTTACATTTCTGCATTAAGATACCATTTTTCTAAACATCGTACACGCTTATCGGTAACATTTAATCGGGTAGCAATTCAATTTATAAGATTTATATACTACTAGTAAAACGTAGCATACCAGTCACTGATAAACCTCATATTAAGGAATCAGAATGCAAACGTATTAAATCGGCGATCCTCATCTAGGTGTCGAGAATAGGGATGCAACATTGATGTTGATATTTTCAAAACATAGATTTTGTATAGACACATTAACATATTTCGTAAAAAAATGAAACATTTATGAAACCTGATGTTTATTATCGATGTGCTTGATGAGTTGTTGTGAATGAAAAGAACCGATAATCACAATTTTATAAAAAAAGTTAAAATATGAAATAATATTGCATTATACCACTGTCAATACATGTGTTCGAATAAAGCGAACGGTGATTGTAACATCCTCATCCAGTAGACTATCTTCAGCCCAAGAAATGACCCCATTTTTCTGGCATTTCCTACGTATGTCCTACCGTACGCAGAGAGGCGGCCAACGCAAGCACTCTAGGTGTAAGGTCTCTCGCCCACCTTCCTGTACCCATTTGAGGAAGTTGTGACTCCATAAGATGACCCTGGGCGATAGTAAAAAGAATAACAGCGAAACTAAGCCTGAAAACTTTCTTTTGCCGTTTTGTCTAAATCGTAATTATAAATTAACAATCACGGCCTCTGTCAAAACAAATTATCTTCCGCACGAACTTGATCGATGTTTCTAAACCAGGTTTTTTAAAGATGTTTTAATTTTGAACATTGATATTTGCATTTGTATTACTTGAGCATCATTCCTTCGCTTTTCTTGCTATCCGAAACTGGGAGGGGACGCGCCGATAATTCAGCGAGTTCTTCCCTAATAATGGCAGAATGTACGCATGAAAGACTGCGGGTATCAAACACACTGTTCAGTGCGATGATGTCTATTTGTCGGCTCCAGTCCCGGTCAAGCAGCGGCTGTGAGCATCTCTCCTTTCATCTGCAGGTCCCAATTCTTCGCGGGTCTGAACGCGCAGAGAAATAGTACTAGAACATAGATCGCAAGCCATCCCTTGTTAGACCTATCTGGATATACACAGCAATAGGATGCTAGCAATTTGTTCATTGCTCACTCGGACTCGAACTGCCTTTTTCCTTTTGTTTGTGATATTGTGTATTAGTTATTCAATTGTGCCACTTACACCCTTTTCTTCCGCTTCATTCTATCATTCCAAGCATAATATCTTTTTCTAGAGATTTTGTTCGACTCATAGTATGTCAAAAATATTTTATTTTCCATTTTTTGGCTTTGGCTTTTAGAGAAAGTTCTGTTTTCTTTTCAAAATTTCGGCATTTATCTTTTTGCCCTCCCATTGTACGTAATATTTTCTTCCGTGTCCATACTTCAAAAGCATCTTCCTTTTTTCGGCCTATCTCAATGTTCAGCTTTTACACCCACACAACAGGATTAGAAATACCATTTTCTCGATTATTTGGATTTTGGTCTTACGCAAGGCTTGATTTCTGACGGAACACGACGGAACGGCGTTCCTGTATCTCGCTGATAATTATTACATTATATTATAAATATATAATTATTTCTATTAAATTAATAAATCATTTTGAGCGCGTTCCGGGACCTAAAATTTTAGAAATCAATCACTTGATATGCCTGCATATTTTATGAATTTGTGTAATTTTCTTTCCACTTCTTTTTCTAAAATTATTCCTCTCTTTAGTTTTTCTGTACAGTATCCAGAATTTGTTATTGTAATTCATAAGTATTTAACTTCGCCTGCCATGTATATCACTTCTCCGTTGATGTTCAGGCTTCCTTTTTTACCAGTTGACATAAATGTTGTTTTCTTTAAATGTAAGTTCATAGAATATTTAAATTTTATATTAATAATATATTTAGCTATCATTATTACATAATTCAGAATTAAGTATAAATAAAACATCTGCATAATTTTGATGACATAACATTTTTGCGTTTTCTCGAAAAGGAGTAAAGTGGACATGTCACGTTTTGAATGTTTGCTCCTCATTTCGCGCTCCTTTCTATCCAAGCCCAGCGCCGCCAGGGCACGCGCTCAAGTTTAGTCACCCTTCTGAGCTGGAAGCAGGGTCGCACCTCTGGCACACTGCTGTTCTGATAACGTGACTTTTCTGACCTCTGCAGACATCTCGCCGCGTTCTTCGGCGGGCTGCGTGCTACACTAGGGCAATTCGATATGCCCAAGCGTAGGAAGAGGGCGGTGAGCAGTTTTCAGTGGACGAGAACATTGTGCAGTGACGAAGTGGAGATTATATTTACTATACAAGAATTAGTGGAATCATTCGTGTTTCGTTAATTATTAGTAACCGAGTGTTATATATGAACAAGATAATAATTGAAACAATAAATAACAATTATAAAAGTATATTAGTTTAATAAACATTTTGTGAGATATTATTAACTAAAATAACTTAGTTAGTCGACATTTATGGATGGTAAGCTATTGTTTTTCATTGAAAATACAGGTATAATACCCTTATAACCTTTATGGACGTCCATACCGTTATAGACGTCCTATAGAGGTATTTTACCGGTATAAAAGAACAGGTATTTGAAAAAGGTATGTAAAATACCGGTATTTTACCGGTATCTAATACCTTTTCGGTCCCTGCCTATTCCTCATTGCCAGTTTACACTCCCTGGTCATATTTCGAATGACCCGGAACATTTCTTTAGGTCTCCTTTTGTTGTTATGTTCTTCCACTTCTTTGCATTTGTCTTTTTATTTATTTATTTATTTATTTTTTTATTTAGCGTCAAAAAACAGTTAAAAACTACGTATGACGTGCTATATTTCTTGAAGAAACTTTTCTTTATCTTGTCTTGGTCTACGCTGGAATACCCTGCTGCGTTCTCTGACTTTTATCCTTTGCTTTCTTAGCAGAGAAATAATACTTGAAAAGAACGAAACATTAGGACTTTATAATAATAATAATAATAATATAATAATAGTAATAATAATATAATATAATAATAGTAATAATATAATAATAATAATAATAATAATAATAATAATAATAATAATAATAATAATAATCACGCGAGTGGAGAGGAATCGGAGGTAAAGTGTATATACTCGTACTATATAATCCTTCGAATCTTCACTTCGATGACTGAGTTTCCAAGATTTATAACAATTGTGAGATTCCATCTTTATATTTCACTGTGAAAATCTTGAAATATCTCTACAGGTCTGATTCAGTTTGCCCATTGTGAAACCATGGAGCAGGTTGTTACTGTGTGAGAACCTCTAGGCACCGGCGGGCGTTCTTTCAGCGCCCGCCGCGAAGGGCTAGGCTAAAGTGACCGTGGGGGAGGGGTTCCGGGATTTCCAAATCCGATATGGCACTGGGACAGTGGTTCTCGAATATCGTTGCGAATGCTCACTCCAAGTTCACCGCGGGAAGGGGGGAGGGGGGAAGGGGGAAGGGGGGTCAGGTATTTTTTCCGAAATTTCACTTTACGCCGCTCCTATTCATCCGATTTGCATGATTGACACGGCGTTGGATTCAGGAAGCACGTCGTCATCGCGCTATAAGCCCACATTTTTTTTATATCTTCCCGAAACTATGAGAAATCATTTTAAATTTTTTTTGGAAATATTTTTTGAAAAAAGGCATCATAGCGTGAATTCTATTTTAAAAAGGAGTCCAATGCCGTTTACAGATCGAAAATCGGACGATTTCTTCAGACGTTATCGGTCTAGTAAATTTTGCTTATTTTGGTGCTGCCACGTGGTGGCGACAAATGGAACTAGTGTCGGTACATTTAGCCTTAAGCGAGTACTGTACGTAGTGAAGAGAAATGATGTAAATGCTGCGGAAAATCGATTTCGAGATTTCAACAGAGACAATACACGTTTTGGAGTCTCCTGATACCGAAAAAAGGTTTTTTCAAAACGTCTGTCCATCCATCCGTCTGTACGTCCGTCTACCCGTCCGTCTGTCTGTGAACATTATTAGCGACAAAACTATTCGTTGGATTTTTTCCAATATAAACATTCCCCGGTCAGTGAGATTCAGAGCTCAGCGATTTTGAATAATTTTCTTTAAGTTTTGAGGGTACATTACGTGAAGTCCGTGCAACATTTAAAAATATGGCACCAATTTTCTTTTTAATTTCTTGTCAGAATAGAGTGAATTCACTTATAGGGGTGACTTTGGTAAAATTTTCGCTAATAACTCTGAATTTTCGAAAATTGCAAACGTTTGAAAATTTTCCGGCGTCTTTCTATAACTCCAAAGATGAAGAGAGATTTTTCCTTCTAATGAAATTTGTTCTCTATAATTAGTTCTTTCACTAAGGCTATGTGCATTTTGTCTGAAATTTTAGTAGTTTTTGCGCAATATTTTGTGAAATATGAATGAATGAATGCCTTATATGTGCAATATTATGCCAAATATGTGCCATATTGCTGCACAATGCCAAATATGTGCAATATTAAAAACAAAATTTATCAAAAACGGATCCAAATTTTTTCTTTGAACTTTTGGTAGGGATAGTGCTACATGTATTGTAGAATGATTAAAGAAATAATTTAAAAAAATTAAAAATTATGTACTTTGGGCGGCGATAGATTGCAGCAGAAAGAAGGAGGGACAAGTCTGTACAGTACCAGCTCACACCAAAGAAATTAGAAAACTTTACTACGAGAAAGTCTATGCCATTCTGTAGCACCTCTAGTTCATTTATCGTAATTACTTTTATCCTTAGACATTTCTTCGAAATCGGATAATCGAATTAATGAATTCTTTCGGAAATGTTTGTTTTGTAGAGTAGGGACGTATAAAAATTATTCGTCGCTTTCAATAAATGCGCGTATTACAGAACTTGACACTCAACTTGCTGATTTCTCCACACAAAGTAACCACGATTTGTGGATTTTAAAATTCCCTGTTTTTCCAACTCTAGCTCCGCGAGCAAATCTCTCCGATCTCTCTCAGCAGAAAAAACGCGCTTCCCAAACGATTTTATTGCGCGAACTGCGCTCGAGAGAGAGAGAGAGGCGGCGGCGGCGGCGGCGGCGGCGGCGGCGGCGGCGGCGGCGGCGGCGGCGGCGGCGGCAGCGGCGGCGGCGGCGGCGTTTCGAACGGAGCGAAGCGCGAGCGCCCGCGCCGGCGGCTGCGCAGCGGCGGCGCGCAGTGGGCCTGGGCGGCCGGCGCTCACAGCGGTGGAATAAACATATAAGTAAATGAATGAATGAATGAATAAATGAATGAATACATGAATGAATAAATGAATGAATAAATGAATGAATAAATGAATGAATAAATGAATGAATAAATGAATAAATGAATGAATGAATAAATGAATGAATAGATGAACGAATGAATAAATGAACGAATGAATAAATGAATGAATGAATGAATAAATGAATGAATGAATAGATGAATAAATAGATGAGTAAATGAACAAACGAACGAATAAGTGAACGAACGAACGAATAAGTGAACGAATGGATGAATAAGTGAATGAATGACTAAGTGAGTGAATGGATGAATGACTAAGTGAATAGATGAATGACTAAGTGAATGAATGAATGAATGACTGCCTAGGTGAATGAATGAATGAAGAAGTGAATGAATGAATGAATGAATGAATGAAGAAGTGAATGAATGAAGAAGTGAATGAATGAATGAATGAAGAAGTGAATGAATGAATGAATGAATGAATCCTCCAGATGCAGATTAAATTTGACCTGCTTCGTAGCTAATCTCGAAAGTCCGGTCCAATCAATAGTCGAAACCTAAAACCTTTGGTGAACGATGTAATGGATTTTTGAAAAATCATTAGGAATTTTCTCAAGATTTACACCTTTTATTTTTTAAAAAAAGCAACTCGTTGGTATGCTCTTGGCAAAACATTTTTTCAGGTCAATTACTTTTACTATTTCAATTTAGCCTTTGTGGAGCTTCTTT
Organism: Teleogryllus occipitalis; assembly: GCA_011170035.1. NCBI lineage: Eukaryota > Metazoa > Arthropoda > Insecta > Orthoptera > Gryllidae > Teleogryllus > Teleogryllus occipitalis. The sequence continues at coordinate 11,238 of BLKR01011000.1, forward strand.
CATTTTCAATTGAAGAACTAGTGGTAAAACAACTGAATATACGTTCTCAAATTATTTCTATCGGTTACCTGACATTATATAACGCAAGGAAAGCTGCGTGAACTTATTTCACATAGGAAATTGATTCCATATATTTTCGGCCATCAGTGGATTAGTTCCATTGCGGATGGCCCACTTCAGCAGCGTGTACATGCACATCATTTCCAAAGAGGTATGGGCGGCCTTGGTGTAGCAGTGAGACCGCTCGCCTCTCTCGATCCTCATCCTGTCAAAGTGGGATATGCGGCGGGTTTCGTTGCGGTTCTTTCGTTTCTATTGTCTCTTTATTTCACTATCTCCATCCGTTTTTACATCATTGTCTTCATCATTATTATTTCATCTCCACACAAACACATTACCAGAAATATTGGATAGTACAGGGATGTTGATATTTCTCGCGACTGAACTACGGTCATTGCGCTACTTCACGGAAAATTCATTCTGTACGGTAAATACATAAAGTAAATGCCAATGTTTCAATTCGAACGTTTATTTAAATATTCAATTAATATTAATTTTTACTCAATTTATTGAGGGTATTGTGTTCAAGCAATAATTTTATGCAATTTTGCTTTTCATTTATCATCTGCATGATACCATCTTTAAACTGTAGGAATGCTCTGTATTGAAAATGAAATGATCCCCCAAACTCATTTGATGTGTCTTTCGAAAAATATACGTCGGTATTTTGACATTGTGCTTATTTAGCTTTTCTTTCCGCTAATCTATGTTGTGTAAATTGATTAAAAATTAAAAAAAACTATTGTAAAAATTAATCAATGTTAAAGGGTCGTAGATATGAGTCCTACTTTGAATCTGTGTTTGATTATGTCCATTTTTCATATACACCCTTTGACCTATATTTGTATTTGATTTTGTGAAATCTGCTCTAGAAACCGTTTATCGTTCCTGAATATATCCGATTACACGCCGTGGTATTTGGGAATAATATGTCAGCTTTAGTGCTATGGATCACCGTGTAACACGAGCGAAAGCTAGAGAAACACACACACACACACACACACACACACACACATATATATATATATATATATATATATATATATATATATATATATATATATATATATATATATATATATATATATGTTGCATACCAACATATCTTGTCGTAAATACAAAAGCTGAGAATCTCTGAAGATTACACTCATCCAAGAGTTCCAGTGAAAGGCCTGTTCCGTGAAGCATTCTTTGCCACCCTATTCGTGTCCTGGAACAACACTGCGGGATTTGGCTTTTCTCGGCGCCGTCGTTGGGCCAGCGTGCGGCTGGCGCGGAAGCGAAGGCGTCGAGGGGCGGCGCCGTCGCCTGTTAATAAACGAAACGCTGCAAATCGAATTAACACGCAATCCTCGTCGATCGGCGCGACGCGCAAGGGCGGCGGCGGAAAGGAGTCGGCGGCAGCGAAATCAGAGGAAGCAGCGCTGACGGAGGCGGCTGTGACGGTAATTCTAGAGGTGGTGGAGGAAGTGTGTGTGTGTGTATAGAGGCTGTATGCGTTAAGGAGGAAATGCTTATGCTAAGGCGGACTGGAATGGATGTATCAGTGGGGATTGCCTAAGAAGTTGCCTTAAAAAAGCCAAGATATTTCAGGAAAAAAGGTGAGAAAATGGCATAAGTCATAGAGATGATTGCGAGGGTCAGATATAGAAAAAATAATGTGAAAGATTCCAAGAATTCTGATAAGATATACAGGGGGATTGCTGATAGGAGGGTGTACAAAGGAGTGGTAGAGAAAAAAAACGAAAAAGCTGATGTTAAGAAAAAGGGAGGATTGTGTCGTGATTGGTCACTCCCGTGCGAAGTTGAATAAAATCAGTATATTATCTCTGGTCTAAACGTAAAAAGCCTCTCTGCCTCTGACCTATATATATATATATATATATATATATATATATATATATATATATATATGATTTAAATATTAACTACTTAAGAGATTTATTTTATGTGCATTCAATTTGTTAACGAAATAAAAGCTTTGCTTCGGCAACCGTTCACGTTCTCCGTGCCAGTGAAGCGAAGGCGAGCGAGGCCGAGCCCTGCGGAGGAGCGAGGGCAGCAGGCGTGGGCGTGGAGTGAAGGCGTGGGTGCTACCTGGCGACGCCGCCGCGCCTTCCCTCGTCGTGCCTGCCACCAGCGCTTCCTCCTTCGGAAGCTGCCGCCATCGAATTTCAGCCGGAACGAACCGTTCAGGCGACGAGCGTGGAGCGAAATTAGAAATACTAATACAGCTATTTGACAGGATGCGGTGGCGCGCCGGGTATCGAGAATGTTTGAAAATAGAAAAAAAAAATATTTCGACGCGCTTACCGCCGCCGTGCGTGCATCCTGGAAAATTTTATTTGATGTGGCTCCGATTTATAAATTCGAGGAAATTAAATCACATTATTGAATCAGGTATATTTGTGTTGTATTCAATAGGCACTCTATTACATAATATAGACCTAATTTCTGAATCGAATGAAATCATTGCGCGTTTGAGATAATGTGATTGGTTCGTCATGCAGAAATGGATTAATAATGGTTTTGTAATGGCGAAGCAAACTTTAATTCCGTTGTTTTAGAGATGAATGTTGATTTTGGGGATCTGTGTTTTACGCGTCTCATTATCTCGCAATGATTCGCAATGAGTAAGCTAATAGACACACTCAGTGATCTGGTGTTGCTGTATATTATTACATTGTTGAAAGCATAATTTCACACCAGTGTAAGGTAATGCTACCTAATAGTTGAAAGCCTAATATTTATATTTATTTGAGTTTATAATATTACTTACGACTACATATGAAGAAAGTTTATCGCTTTAATTGCATCATAGTTTTGAAAATACTGGTTTAGAAGCGAACCTAGAAGATGAAGTATGAAAGTAAACTAAATTTTAATACAGGGAGTGCTACCTCTTTCTTCCTATCACATAAGAGTGTATATATATATATATATATATATATATATATATATATATATATATAATCTATATTCCCACTTATATCGGATATGTGAGGACTACGATTTTAAAATATCTGTTAAGAAGACGTAAGTTATGGCTTTTAAAGTGAAATACCCAATACGCTCCAAAATTGTTTTACGAGCAGGTAATAGAACAGGTGTCACATTTTAATTTCTTGGGCTGCGATATCAGCTATGAAAGAGAAAATGATATGCAAAATAATCTAAATAAATATCAAATGATGTGTGGAAATATTCATAGAACTTTAAAAAATAAAACGATGAAAGAAAGTAGAATTAAATTTCATTAGGTAATGGCAGCACCAATGCTAACGTACGGAAGCGAATCATGGAGTCTAACAGCAAAAGAGTCACAACGAATACAAACAACAGAGGTAAACTTTCTAAGGAGAGTGAAAGGTTGCTCGATATTAGATCAAATAAAATATGAAGAGATTAGATCTGTCCTAAACATATATTCCATGAATGACCGTATTAAAGAAAATAAACAACGCTGGATACAGCATATACAGAGAATGGATAATACAAGAATAACAAAATCAGTATTATCTTGTAAACCTTTAGGAAGATGAAAAATAGGACGTCCAAGGAAAAGATGGTTGGAGTGAAGACGGAACAGGCTATTAGCGTAATCCTTGATAGGGAAGAAGAAAAAAAGAAGAAGAATATCAACATTATTCTATTTTTATTTTTGTGTTCTATTTAAATTGATCTCCGTGATCAGTTAAAAGAACACCCATTATAAAGAACGCTGTACTTGGAGGGATCTCGACTATCCGATGCTAATTTGGCTGAGGTTACTCACCATCAGCTAAGTTAGTGATTTCCCTTGGCTGCGCGCTCGGTGTCCCAGGATGGGGGTGGAGCGATGTTAAGCCCATCGAACAAAAGATACAAAGGCCCCAAAGAGTCGTGACGGTTATTGAGACATATAAGAGCACCTCTAGAGTCTCACATACACGTCCATTAGGCCTAGGCCACGGATAGCTCGTCCAGATCAACGCTTTTAGACGAAACTGTGTCTAGCGGAAGGCGGATGGCTGGATCTCGCCGTAATCCTTGCGGACACTTCCAAAGTCCCAAAGTCGCCGGGGGCAATGGATGAAGACCGACATGTTGAATCTGGACGTTCGGCAAAGAGTACAAGGAGAATAAACAGATTGCCACGCGCGAAAAGATTCGCACGGCAACGATAGGTGCCTTTCATCGGGTTGTGCGATCAGCTATGGCGCATCCTGTAAAAGGCAGGACATCGCTTTCTATGGGACCGCATGCAAATGGTCACGACACCTGCCTCTCATGCCTCAGCACCGACGAGTGCCTCTTCTCCCGTGGGTGCGACATCACCGGGTCAGTGCCTGGAGGCGCAGTGCCTAGAAGATAGTTTCGTGGCCCCCATCACATGCCCTGCCAGTTGTTGTGGTGTAAGGTTTGACAGACAATACTGCCCGTTCACCGATAGTGTTCTTCAAAGGCACAATGACAACGTGCGGTTAAGGAGGACCTCCTTAACCGCACTGTACGTTAAGAAGGTGCTCCAACCGGCGGCTCTGCCGTTCATGAACGCCCTGCCCTATTTCAGCAACAACGCCTGCCCTCACACGCTGCCGCCTCTGGAGGGTCTTTTGCAGCTGCGGATCTTCTGTCGTGGACAGCCACAGTGCCAGGCTCCTCTTCGGAAGATAATGTTTGGCGTGGTAAAGAATTTGCGATCAGGACTCCATCCTAATCCCAAACTGCAAGAACAGCGCACTTAGGTGCCAGATTCATGGAGTGAACTATCATTGATCTCCACTTGAGACTTCTATAATTAAATGACGCGTGGTTGACAGCATTGCATTCGTACGATGTATTCACTCTGGAGGTGTAAGGCAATAAATGTTGTAATACAAATGGGAAAACATAATCAATTCATAAATGTATCTGCTGGCCAAAAAAAAAAAAACTGTCGCAAAATAAAAACAAAAACAAAAAAAAACAAATTTCCTTGTCCTTTAACAGATTTTTTATGAAGAGTTTAGTAGAGATAATTTAATGCACTTTAGTTTTTCGTAAATTACTGCGATTTTATGGTTATCCATCCCATTTTTTGTGGCACACAACCATTTGTGCGTATATGTAATTAAATGTTATAACTTTCGACAGACATTTTCTAATTGATTAGTTGATTGTTTCCTGGCGGTAGAAATGCAAGGGTTGTTAGTAGCATAAGTGTAGTGCATCTTGTATCTCTGTAGCGGTGTTCTTCCCATGCTGGACCGTGATTTGTCGCTATGGGAATGTAAATATGTGTTGCAGAGGATTGAAGGGAACGAGGATGAGGAAGGAATGATTCCGCACTGTCTGTTTGCCACAGTCGGTACTCCAATCGCAGAATTTCCGATCAGAGACCCTGCAAAGGTAACTGAATTGCTGCTTCTGAGCTATCTCTGACGGTACTTTTTTATATGAGACCTAATTTTCCTTATTATTTTGGGTAAAATAGATATATTATTATAATCTATATAATTCATTAAAAATAACATTAATCGATAAATGTGTTTAAAGAAATGTACACGATCAGTAATAAATATGGCGTGTAGGTTAGCTATTAATTGACAAACACTACATTAACCCACCAATAAAATATGCAGGTTACTATGTAAAGTCATTAGTCAAATTTTCAAACGTTACCACAAGTGTTATACACTTGTATTTTGTATCCGGAGATTTTAATTTTTCAATAGTTAGAAAATTAACAAGAAAACGAGGAGTTTGCCACTTCAAAATTAATGATGAACTATGAGCCCTATTAGTAATTCTCAGAGAAAGTCTCAAGTAGATTAGATGAAGGATGAGACGAAGTAATTGAAGACAATGGGTGTGACTGGTTGATGGATGGATGGTCACGAAGAAAGGAGAAAAGAGTCGACATTGTGAGGGACGCTCCAACTAAGAGAGAAGAAAAACTAAACTTTGGAGTCTCAGAGTTGTTATAACATTACTACAAAGAGTAAACACCAAACCACTGATCTGTTGCTCCAACCAATAGAAAACTCAATTAAAAAAAAAAATATTCCTTCCGAATACCATTCTTCGAAACATTGGAACTTCATTCAATATTGACGCTATCGATTTTTCATTGCAAAGTATACTATATTTATATCACAAAAATGGCAAATTTATTCACATTGCAATTATTTTGAAATCGAGTTGATTGCAGTTTATAAGCACATCTGTGTGGTAAAAGCAGACCGATGCCGTATTTACATCTTTTTCTAGTGTATTAACGAAGTTTTTCTGATGTGAAGTAATTGGATCTCTTCGATGAAAGCTGCTACTGGCAGCAATCGTAAAGTATTCTCAATGGAGCGCTTGAACAAAAACGCGGTGCTCTGATTGCCATGATTCCCATTGAAGAGATATTATGAGCATCATCCAACTCCAGACATATAATGAACGTCGGAGATGAGTAGAGTAACGATCGGAGAATATCAGAGATGTATCTATGTGTTCTCATGAAAGAGACCATAGAGTGTTTCGTTATATCTGTTAATATATAGTAGCAAGATGAAAAGGTACAATTCAATGGAAGCAACTGAATATTACCTCTCAAAATGTACATTCGTGTTCTGAAAAAAAATCATATTTCAAATGTACGAAATCTAGACTTTTTAAAATTAGATTATCAGAGTTCTCATTTGACAATTCCCAATAAGCCCTGTGCATTTTCGGAGAGTTTCAATTTCTAGACATTGCAACCCCTTGAAAATATAACATGAGCGCAGACATTGGAATCGATTCGGCAAATTTCTGAGGTATTCCAGGATCACTACCCGACTGACTCTGCCATGAATACCTACGTCTACTCGGAAAGCAGCTGAAGAAATCTTACTTTTCTCGAAAGAAGGCATTAAGACACACATTAAGTGAGTGGATACGCCTAGTAAAATTGTCTGCTACGGGTGGATACGCAAAGATACGCATTGAGGTTGATTCGTAACATTTACAAAAGGATATACGGAGCTTGTGTCGAAATTGTTTCATTCTCGAAAAGCAAAGTTTGTCAAAGAGTAAAATTACTCTCATTACAAGTGTCTGAGAAATAAAATTCTAAAGCAGCGTAGAAGTGGATTGTGAATGGGTATACAATTTGACTCGTGAATAAGAACAAATATTCGAAAGTAGCATCGAATATTTTTCGTGAACTATAAAAAAATGTTACTAGAACTGGAATTAATTATAGGTTTTAAATGTGTTAAGGCTCATGTAGAGAGAGTAATTAATTCGAAACATAAAATCTAAGACTGTGACTGAAGAAATAAAATATTTAGGAGTAAAAATTAGGAAGCAGGGACTTTATGAGATAGAGGTTTTGGAACGGATCACACAAGGCACAAAACTCATCAGTTCTTTAAATTCTATCCACTGGATCAAGAATTCCCTGAATTCTATCCTATGGGACAATAATATAAGTAAAAGAACAAAACTAATGATATATAGAGTAATAATACAAAGTGTTGTACTGTATGGCAACTCTCATAACAAATCAGAAGAAAGTTGAGGGTCATGGAAATGAACTTCCTCAGAAGATCTGAGGGCATCTCAAGAAGAGAGAAAATGCGAAATGTAAAAATTAAAGAAATGATGGACCTGAACCATGATATACTGCTCGAAATTGAAAGGAAACAACTGATATGGTTTGGACACGTGCAGAGGATACAGAGCAGACTTCCAAAGAAGCGTTTGGATTGGCAATCGCAAGAAAGAAGGAAAAGAGGCCGGTTGCGACCTGGTTGGAGAGACAACATAGAGAAGACGATGGCTGGATAGCAGATACCTCCTGGATCCTGGAAGATTAGAGAAGAGTGGAAGAAGAAGTTAGACGCCGTAAGATCCACCTGAGGGTCAACCAAACGGCTAAGAAGAAGAAGAAGAAGAAGAAGAAGAAGAAGAAGAAGAAAAAGAAGAAGAAGTACAACAAGACTGTTCGTCTCTTCAGCAGAATATTGTACAAATTCACAAAAAGACCAAGAATATTGCATGTAAAATGAATTACATATTTTTGTTCAATGTAAATTATGGTAAGAATAACAAATGTGTGTTTGTTGTACTACAGCGAACTTCATGCACAATTTTTCGTGCAATTAACGCACAATTATACTTAGGAGATAAGTCTCCTTCAGATCGAGTTCTATTACAATTTCGTCTTTCAGCGGCTTATCTGATATTGAAATAAGCTCCGAGCATACGTCAGAACTCATCCTTGAGGGCGAGCGATACTCCTGCTCGAAAAGGGAAAGGGATCTACCTTCTCGGGTAGCGACGTACTACGTCGCAGTGGAACTGATTATCGACAGATCGAACCAGGCGACTCCTGACGTTGAGGGTAGGCAACCGGACATTCATAACACTGTTATGTAGTGCGGGTTGCACGAAAAGCGAAATGGAGGCGTGTATGCAATTTACAGAAAATGACCGCCAAGCAATGTTAATGTTCTGTAAAATCTACGACGGAACCTGACGATTCCTTCAAAATATTTCCTTGTTGGTTGCTTTCAGTCTTAAAGAGGGCTTCTAAAAATTCCCCAAATAACGTTACTACAGTGTTTTCGATGTAATGTTGTCAGTGAAAGGAAGAAAGAAAGATAATAAAGTATAATTTATCAATAAAAAAATTGTTTGAAATAAAAAATCAGTATAAAAACACCGTGAAAAGCGTGTACTGTGTGTGAGATGAGCATTTATTTCGTATTTTCGTCCGAAGTGGGCTGGTTTTTGCACATACGTTTTGTAGACATTTTAACACACTAGCCCCCAACTTTCCTTTACTATTCTGCGAGCGTTCACTAAATTGTATGGTCTACACCTGGTAAAAATTACGACTGCTACGCTGGGATTGTAAGACAGCCTTTCCGGAATTCAACTGTCAATGTGAGAAAACGGGATGATGCTTTTGAGAAGTAAATGGGGCGCGGACAACCAACGTTGAAGATTCGGAGCAACAGCGACGAAGCAGCGCGTGTTGCGGCCTTGGAAATCACACCAGAGAGCGTGGAAGTCGCAGTCAAACAGACGCCGAGTTCGCTGAGAGGAGATTCCCCGAAGGCCGGTTGAAGAGGAAAACTTCATCGTTCACTCTACTGTCTCAAGCCGTGACCCTTCGCACTATGCTATTCCAAAGAGAGTACGGGAAAATTAAAGATAAATGTCATTCTTAGATATGTAATAATCACTTTACGTTCTCTAAAAACCATTCCGTTTGCGCGTTAGGTTTCCGGTTTATAGAGGTCATTTTCACGTATAAAATTGTTCCGTTCTGAATTTTGTCAGGGATGTCAAGATTCCGCCTTACAGAGTTTCCAGCTAAGAGAGGTTTTAAAACTATACTAAGTTAATGAAAGATGTCATAATTCTAAGAGTAGTGTTAAATATTGTACAATATGGAAACGTATTGATACTTATTTAGAATCTGGTCTTATTAGTCTTAGATTGAGAAAATTTCGAATTTTCTGATAATGACATTTACTGTTACACCAAAACATTAAAAAATCGTATTTTCAGCATCGTTTTGACATCAATAATCACAAAACGAAATAGAATACTTGTTGTGTAATTTAGTCTAGCTTGTCGTGTAGACGACCTCAACGAAACGCGTACACTTCACAGGAAACAGTACTCTTCACTTTGCAGGAAAGCAAAGTGAGGGATAATGAGGCGAAGTGTGGACGCCGGGCGCGAAATGCGGCGGCGGCGGCGGCGGCGGCGGCGGCGCGCCCGTGTGACGCGCGGAGGGTGGCTGGGCCACGCAGCCAGCGAGCCGCCGCCGCCGCCGCCGCGATCCGCTGCCTGTCGTTTCCAGGCGCACCCGCCCGCGTTATAACGAAACTTACTTTATAAAGGACCCGCTCGCGGCCCGGCCCCGCCCGGCCCGGCCTTTTGGGCTGGCTTCAGAGGCAGCGGGCCGGGGAGAGCCGCCCACCCGCCCGCGTTCCTTTCTGCCTCGCGCGGAAGGGCAGCGCTCCAAATCGTCAGATGTTGCACCGTTTTGCGGCGGCGGCGGTGCTCCGCAGGGGCCATAAAATGTTTTCAGGTGGACGTGGAGGCGAAATGTAAAATTAGAAAGTTCGAAGTCGTACTTTTAAAAAAAATTATTTTCTGAATTCTATTCCAAAAAATATATATAGAAACCATGATCGTCACACATTTAAAAATATTTATATATATAATCATTAAATATATTATGTATTATTCTTTGAAACTTAATTGCTTGGGTTTAAGCTTTTTGTGTTTATAAATGGTTATCAATATTAGAACATTTATCCGCGCACCGTACCGGTCTTCAACGATGTTATGCACAATACATCACAGTACATGGCCCGGATTTTAGGTTCCTAGGTGAAGCCATTCTCACTTTTAAAACGATGATTTATAAAATGCGGAGTCGCCCAACAAGTGAATTATTATTTATTTTTAAAACACAGAAAATGTTGAAGCTGGTTCTATTCGAAATATTGAATGTAAAAGGAAGAATAAATGAAGGTGTATGTGGGATGTAGGTTGTAGGCTCACACTCGGATTGTTAAAATGGAATACAGCTTTAGGGTTTTAGCCTGTATGAGTTGAAGAGATTAAAGATCATGTTACTTATCAGCTTGTTGCTTCTTCAATTTTTTCTCATAGCCTTTTATAATGATTTTATTGAATAAAAAGTTCAGAACTTGATTAATTACTGTAGTGTTTCACTGTATTTTCATTAATTTGAAATATATTAAACATGGCAAGCAAGTCCAATTTAAAAGAATAAAATTGTTGCCTCTATATAAAATCGATTATACTTTTAGAAGAAAAGGTAATTACTTTTCAGGAATTTAACAATATGATTTTTCACTGTGTGAATATATTGTATTAGTATTAAAGTTATTTTTAATACAACATACATTTTAATGCAGGATCTTGAGTCCAAATTAGGAAATTAACTATCAATTTGGATCGATCGCACCCTTTTTTACATCAGTCTTAATTATGAAAAACAATGTAATTAAAATATTATATTTTATAATGACATTAGAGAGATTATAGGTTGTTTTGGAAAGAACTTTTTAATTGACAATTTCTTGAGAGCTTGGAAATGAAAAACAAAAAATGGTCCAAATTAAGCAACTTTCTCATCTAATATTACGTAACCGTTACAAATAATGCCAGAAAGAAATTCCTGATGTAAAATCAGTGCTAATATATTTTTGACATGATTTTTATGAAGGTCGGTTTAGAAATTTTGCAGTAATAATCAATTTATGAAGGATTTTAAAAATGTTTGTGCAAGGAAAAAATGTTTAGAAACAACTTGACATTGACTGTTTATTTTAAATTAGTAGTTTTTAGTTAACTTAGTAATACGATGATCTGTAAAGTAGGAATTTATTGGAGTATTCATCAAAATATACTTCCAAAAACTTTTAGGAAAAGTGTGTGTGTATGGAAAATATGTAAGTTTAATTAAGGTGAAAACGAAAATCTAATATGATGATGTAAATTTTATCGTTCTTAAACGTTAATTTTGTATATTAAAATAAAATAACTGAATCAGCATCAGGATCAAGGGAACAAGTCAGAAATTCAATTTTTTTCTTAAGTTGGAAAGTTGCTCTGTAATTCAAGGCAAATCGTACTGTGAAGAAAGTAATCATGTCATAACAATGTTTAGACTTTCATTAGTGAATTCACGCCGAAAAATTGAACAGAATGATACAAAATGTGGGAGTATTATTTAATGTTTTCTTCCTCCTGAAAACTGGCAAGAAATGACTTGCTCCTTTTCTTCTCAGTACGATCCAATTATAAAAATATGAATTATAAAGAATAATATATTGATGAGCCAAGCTCACATGAAGGTTTGTGTGAGCTTTTGAAGATTATATACATCAATACAATAATAAATAATGAGGGGTATTAAACAGTAAAAATAAATGAATATGAAGAGAAAATAAAAGTATGAAAGTGAGCCATTCATTCATTTATTCTTTGGAAATGAAACTTTGTTTCGTTTATGTAGCCGCAGTACACTGTGTGAAATGCCTTATGCTGTGGGTGTGCGTTTAGTAGAGTATAAACATTGTGTAAACAAAAAATCCAATTTTCAGTTTTTCACGCATTATAAACCTTACACGCTGAATCTATATTCCAGACTGTGTGAATCTTTCAAAAGAAATAATGTCAATTGGATGGGGCTGGGCAATACAGAGCGGAAAAACAATTTTTTGGTAGTGTTTTCAAGAAAAGTAATAGTCTGTATCCCTAATGTATTTCAAAGAATATTAAAGGGCATTTTAAAGGAATGTTAATTTTTTTTATTTGCAAGTGAGATCCGCGAGCAAGGTAACATTTTGCTTGGGACGAGTCTTTCGAAGCAGAAAACCGCGCCACCTCCGTACGAGACATATGCACATGCGCGTTTAAGAAATTGCTGATTTTCAAGACAAATATAGCAAAGAAAGGCTTGCATATAGGACGATTGCAAAGATGTGGTAACTCGCTAACGAGTAACAAAGCAATAGTATCTCACACGAATTTTCGTTTAAGATATTACAACCTGTTTTATTTCTCAACCAACTTCTGATCGAAACGAAAGAAATTTCTCGTCAAACGGAACGGTTGAATATTGCCATTACTGCTTCATTCTTTGAAATTTTTCACTCTATTTCTAGATTGTAACTATCGAATGACGGGACACCGTAGTTAAAATTCTCAAATCAAACACACATTTCAACATTGTAACTCCCAATGAGCACAAGCTTACTGTTTATTATTTGTGCTGTTGGAGAGTCCTCTCAAACGTGACCTCTCCAAAGCGGATCGACAAATGCTTTTTGCAGCTACACCACTGTAAAAGCTACGTGCGAGACTAAATTTATATTTTATCTACAGTTTCAATCTAAAAGAAAAATTGAAAGGAATAAATAAAAATTGGGCAATGGTAAAGAAATATCAAATTGAAAAGAAAGAAATAGATGAGAAGGATATTAAAAATTAAGAGCGGAGTAATTGGACGGAAGAATAAGGGAAACGAGACGCAGGAAAATGTGAAGAAATACGGAAGGTGAAATAATTTCGAAAGAAAGAAAGAAAGAAAGAAAGAAAGAAAGAAAGAAAGAAAGAAAGAAAGAAGAAAGAAAGAAAGAAAGAAAGAAAGAAAGAACGAAAGAACGAAAGAACGAAAGAAAGAAAGAAAGAAAGAAAGAAAGAAAGAAAGAAAGAAATAAAGGGAAGGAATAAATCAAGGAATGAGCGAGCAAAAGAAAGGTCAACAAAGAAATCTAAAAACTAAAACTAAAATAAATACGATGAAGGCAAATAAAGAACTAAGAAGATTGCAAAAAATCGGTTAGGATGAGGCAGAGCGACTCCGGATAAAGCTTTTGGAGACCGGCTCCGCCGCCCACTGAGGGCGAAGCGGCTCAGCTTTTTGCGGGCAGTGGGCGGGCGCGGGGTGCCGCAGGGGCCGCTCGCGGGCCCCGCCTGCCCAGGTGGCGCGCCGGCCGCCGTGTCGCCGGCTGCTTTGGAGAAGCGCCCGCCTTCGCTGCCACGAACACGATGCGGATATTTCATTCAGCCCTGGCTCAAAGGAAGTCCGCGCCCTCATCCCAAAAGGAATTTCAATTACACTAGGCGAAACGCAGCCACGCTCATCGCTGACCGCATCTGAATTTGTTTTCTGGGTATTTTTGTTTTAGCATTAGCTCTATTGTAGCGTCCGTTTTTAGTTTAGGCTACAAGGCTTTGTGATGCTCGGAGGTCTTTTTTTGTAGAAGCAAAAATTTACAGGTTGTGCAGCTGGAGAAAACGTGAAACGAAACGTTTTGTTGTGTTATGGTCGTGCAAAGCAGACTGAAATTCGAATGAAAATAGAATGAATTGATGTAAAAAGGCGTAGAATTTATGTTTACCTTTCCTATGCTCACACAAAGCGCTTTTTGAGAAATGAGAACAACAAGCCACACAATGTTTCCAAGAGAATCAGATATTGATTGGTAAATATTTTACATACCAAATATCTTTAGCTTTATATACCAAATAGCTTTTTCAACATAATTCCTTGAGCTATAAATTAACGTTTCTCGTAACAAGAAGAACACATAAAAGGAATATTATAAACGATGCGTTTTCTGAAAATCGCATTTGGTAAATTAAATTTTCACTGAAATCTTTTGCAAAGGTTCAGTACACAAACTAAATACTTGGAAAGCGTAACTGTATTGAAACAATCGGCCAATTTGCAACGTAATAACCATTGAGTTGAAAGGACATATACAAACTTAGGATGTACATCTCTGTTAAAGAAGGAATATTTCAAGGAGTGTTTGGTCATTAATTTATATTCAGGAAATACTAAAAAATGTTATGTGCATATTAAAAACCATATCGGATAAGTGTGCAATGTGTATTGATTAAATTATAACATTATAAAATTTCCAGAACATATCCTTTCCCATAACAATTTTGTAACGCAGAAAACCTTTTTTTGTGTAAGAAAGTACAATTTAAGGGCGATCTCCGACCTGAAATAGCGATGCATCTGATACCAATCGGCAATTGGCATTATCTAAAAAATACAGACTTTTCCAGTTTAAAAAAATATTCTTGAGCGAATTCACCTTAAATTCTCTGTTTTCCAATTTTTCAGTTAGATCACTAATCCCTAAATGCATCGTCGCATTTAGGGAATAGTGCTGTAATGCATTTAGGGAAATGTGCTGCTGTGTTTACGCCATTTTTCTCTAACTTTTTACTTTTTCGCCCTACGAAGGAACTTCTTGAGATGATGTAGTGATGTAATCGTGCGCAGAAAAAGGGTGAATTTTCGGCAGAAAAACTCTTATTGCCGGGCCCTCGTGACGGAAAAAATGGATATCTTCCGTTGCTATACTTAGAACAAAATCCTCTAACTCATGGTATAGCCAGAATCCATGTTTTGTAGATCCTTGATCTGATTTGTAGATCCGAAAAATCGATTGACGGTAAAACGTCTGTCTGTTCGTCCGTATCACTGTCTGTGGTAAATGCTAGCGTCTAAACCGTTCAGTCGATTTTTCAAGTTTCTCTAATACATTGTCTTACACCTCGTATATGATTACGCATAGTTGAGTATGTTTTTTTTTTAGGTTTGTTAGAATGTATGAATCATTACCGATCTTCTACTTTGTTGCCTGCATGAAGGTTAGGATGATGAATTCGAGGGGAAGTGTGTTGTTTGCATATAATGGAAATGTATTTTATGTTTGTACATATGAATTCTAGCGAATTTTCTTCGTTCTGCTCGGCAATTATTTTATCATCAATATAGTAACTTTATTCTTCGAAATTATATTTAATTATGTACCAATGACAATTGTCCAATTTGTATGTCGAGGTCAATCCGTCCTGGTAAAATTTGTTTGTGAGTTTCACAAGATCGTCTATATAGATTTTCGTCTACGAACATTTACGTAAGAAATATTTACTTCTTTATATGGAATTCGGGAATTTTCCTTATCATGATCAAAAACAACAACAATAATAATAATAATAATAATAATATATTTAAAAAATCATGTAACATTGAAATACCTGGTTCTCTGATTCACACCGTCAAAAGAAAAAATATAGATGGCATTTTATATAACAATTCCCAACAACAATAACAATAATATCCCTGTCGTTATTTCATTTTTCCCGTTTGTCTCCCCTTACGTGCATGACCATTATTATTATTATTATTATTATTATTATTATTATTATTATTATTATTATTATTATTATTATTATTATTATTCAAAATGTATTTAGATCTAATCCCAAACTTGATGTTCTTACATTACTAAGATTTATGTTTCCTTTAATAACTGTCAATTTCCTTTTAATTACTTGAATAATAATCAAATGGAGTAGTTCAATGTAGAGAGTAACTTTAAACATTGGTTTTGTCATTCATTTTATGCACAAGATTGATTACTTATATGTCACAATTAATACTTTCAATTACATCCCAATCTATGTCTGTCCTCTTTTAAAAACTAATTAAATATGACTCATATAATCAAAAATACGTAACTAGTGATACAGAATGGCACAGAATTTCCAGTACTAGTTAGTTTTCTTACCTCTTCAGTCTCTTTTTGGGTTTGCCTGACTTTCTTCTTGACTGCCATCTATTGGTTCTCAAACATTTTTCATGTTTTGTTAATTATTTGGATGCGTTATCAATTATGTGAGTCGTTTTTAAGAAAATGTTTCAGCTTCTCTGAAAATGTGCAAGTGTCAGTTCATTTTCATAGAAAACTTCTGAATTTTCGAGAAACATAATTGGAAATCATTTACTGCATTTTACTTATAAATGCAATAATGCGTATAAAACGTCTATAAATATTAACGACGCGACATGAGAAATTTTCCAAAAAAATTTGTGTGTATTTTTGAAAAAATTAAAAGAAGAAATGAAAATGACATTAATTGTATGTTATTCAGTGTATTGAGCAGTATCTGTACAAAAATTTTAAAGTAGTTTTTTTCCGTTTTTGAGATAATTTTGACCTCATTTTCAGAGAAAACTCTTGAGTTTCTGAGAAACTTTGTTCGCTTCATTTGAGAAATTTGTACTCATAAATGCAGTTATGTACACAAATACCCGCTAATGTAAATATTAACGACCTGAGAGAGATCTGAAGAATACATTTTGAGTGATTTTTGAAAAAAAGAATGCAGGATAATGGTGTTAATGTCATCTTCTACAGTGGATTTAGCACTATGCGTACAAGAAGTTTCAAGAAGTAATTCGAACCCGTTTATGAGAAAATTTTGATTCAATAATTTTTAATATTGCCTACACTACTCAAAATTACTCAAAAACTACTAAAAGTTTCAAAAAATATACTTAACATTAATGAAAGAACTAATTGTGGAAAAAAATTCATTTTAAGAAAAATAGCTATCTTTAATATTATAGACCGGCTGCGAAAAATTCAAACTTTTGTAATTTTCGAAAATTCTGTTAACAGTGAACATCCGACCTACGCCAGGTTTATAAGTGTATCGCCTCCTTTATTATTTCAGAAGTATACACACCTGTGGCGGCTCTCACACGCAACCATACTTTATAAATGAGATCTCTAAAGAAAGAGAATTTCACGGAGACGTGACGAATTGCAATTTGACTTTAAAAACGTGAAGGATTTGTTCAGTAAACCGCATATAATATTCATATTAAATGAAACCCGCAACACTCAGCTAGATATTTAAATCTATATTATTTAATAACTCCTAAACGAAGCGTTTTAGGGCCTCAAAATCTAAAATTTTAGTGCTAAAAGTCTCAAAGAAACGTTCATCACACTGTATTCTATAGGATGAGGTCTTCTTGAACATTCTATTATATTTTTTCTTGTTCGACGCTTCTCGATTTTACCCGACTTGTTCAGAGCATGTAGAATCTGCAACTGTATGTGAAATCAATTTAATTACTTGATATTCGACGTGACTGAATTTCACGGGTGTACCACTCTGCTCGATAATAACGTTAAATAAGAATAGTTTGTATTAACAAGGTGGAATGCATTGATATCAATTACGATACAAGGAAACATATAGAACAAGTGATGGAGGATAACAGTCTTAACGAAAAAAGATGTATTACAGACTTAATATGGAAATGGAAAAATAGGGAAGAGAGTGCAGTTTAAGATGGGAGAGTTCTCGCACGGACACGCTAGTTTCACTCTATTCTGCTGAGAAATTATAAAAAATGCCCCAGGGGATTCAGTTAAAGTATCCCCAAAATTTACACAATGTTTTCAAACTTGCAGAGCTTTCAGGGGGGCCAAATGGACGGGAAAATGCTAATTTTGAAAAAAATACTACGAATTGTATAGACGTTACTGTTGTTCACAAAGGGACCAACGGACGTTTTGCAAAAAAACAGTTGTCTAATATCAGGGGACCCCAAAATGTGAATTTCCAATGAAATCTCGAAATATTTTTTCGCAGCTTTGCACAACTTTCTGTACACCACGTATATTACTTCCTACTCACGTAGTACGTGAACGAGTAGTGCTACACAATGGCACGTACTTTCTCATTATAGTTCAATTTCCTTACCTTTTCAATCTCGATTATCTTTTCAGTCCCCCCCCCCCCCAACGACTTCTTAGCAGCGATCTACTGGCGCCTTCAATAACATTTTTCACTTTTTACCACTTTTTGACCCCTAACTGTAGAATTGAAATATGACTTAACCCTTTGTTATAGAAGAAGAAAACATATTCCTATATACATGTTTTCGCTGTAAAATTTTGAGCCATTTTAAAGAAAATATCGTTTGAGAGTTTCTGAAAATGCACATTTTCAGATCTATTAATAGAAAACTTTTGAGTTTTAGATATACGCCATTGATACTTTTTTGAAGCACGTGTGCTCATAAATTCAATAACGAATACAAATCGCCGATAATGTATAAATTAACGACGTGAGAGTGATGCCAAAAAAATTACATAATTTGTGGAATTTTTGGAAAAAAATACAGTACACGGCATTTATGCTACCTTGAAGGTGCATTTAGCACTATCAGTACAAAAGTTAAAAAAAGATTTCGAGCCTTCCTTGAGATAATCTTGTTTTCAATATTTTCTAATATTGCCCTATATTACCAAAAATTGCTCGCAAACAGCTAATTTGAAAAAATGTACGTGACGTTAATGAGATCAAATAAGTTCGGAGAACATATTTCATTAAAAAAAATCTTCAGTATTGTATTTACCGACAAAAATTCAAACTTGTTTAATTTCCAAAAAATCAGCGTAAAAGTGAAAAACGGCCATGCCATCATAAGTGCAGAGCAAAGCAAAATGGAAGAGCTTCGAGTCGAACCAGAGCGATTGGGGAATATTTATTTTCGAAAAAATAGTTTCGATGCTAGTTTTCTTCAAAGACTGATGGACGGTCAGACAGACAGACGGACGGACGTTTTCAAATAAAAAGAAAAACAACAACAATTTTTCGGTATCAAGAACCTAGAAATCTTGAAATCTCAGTGTCTGTCCTGAATCAGGGCACAACACAAGTTGTGTTGCAAAATTACCGGTTTTACAGCAGAATTACATTGCTCTTGTATACGTGTATTACTCCTTATATTACGTCTCTACGTATATTATTGGGGACATGCATGCGTATTACTGGAAAGCAAAAATTAAGACAGAGTAGATGTGTGAGTTTTAGAAGCCCTAGAGTCAGAGACACCAAGAACTCTCGGTGGCGCCCTTTCCCTTCGCATGAGGGCGAACGCTGTCAGAGCTCACCGTGAGCGTGGGCGTGGGCGTGGGCGTGGGCGTGGGCGTGGGCGTGGGCGGGGCGGCGGCGGCGAGCGGCCAGCGCCCGAGGGCGTGCAGCGCCCGCCACAGCGCGGCCGGCGCGGGGGCGCCGCCGGCAGCTGCGGCTGCAGGCGCGGGCGGCGCGCGCGGGAGCACCGCCCGGGGCGACGCCGACGCCCCCTCCGCCGCCGCCACCAGCAGCAGCCGCCCCGCCGGCACGTGCCGCGCCGCCACCCGCACGGCGCACGCCTCCTGCAACACAAACACAACGCGGACGGATTTTTTCGTGTTTCCGGGCGCGTCAACAGCTTTGGTCATTAGTCCCGTTGGGGTAGTGCATGCTTTTTTCTCGGGAGATGCCGGTGATCTTCCCCCGCTGGATGGCGAGATCCGGCGCCGACCTACCGTCGGCTGGTAGGGTTTCCCCCTAACCAGGACTCACACCAGCGGGGCACCGCCCCAGCCGTGACAAGCTCTAAGCTCCCGACCGGTCTCCCGATATATGTGGTAGTGTAGTGCATGTTAGTGTACGTGTGTGTGTAAGAGGAGAGGATAGCACAAGGAAGAGGAAGGACAGATCGCGCGCGGTCCGTGGCCCGTTTGGTAGGGTTATGCTCCGGCATTCGCCTGGTATTGATCGGAGAAACCACAGAAAACTACCGATCAGAGCAGCCGGCCGCCAGAATTCTCCTCCTGACAGCGACTGAACTCGACCTAGGTGAAAAGCTAGTGTCGAAAATCCTGCCGCCGCCGGGACTTGACCCTAGGACCTCCCGGTCAGAGGCACTGCAATGACATCAGTTGATGCACTGAGCTACCGCTCCCGGTCAAGGTGGAAGGGGATACAAGATTTTCAATTAAATCAATCTAAAAAATCTATATAAATACAAACGAATCACCGAAATGTATATAAGCGCATAACTTTCGAACAACTGCTCCGAATTGGATTGTTCTTTTTTTATGTTCGTTGTTGCCAGGACAAGGTTTGCATAAAATAATTTTTTTTAAAATGTCGAACAGAAAATTTTTAAATATCTCATAATATGAACAGTGAGTCAATGAGACAGAAGACTGTGAGAGATCTTCTATATATAAACAAATCATTAAAAGAGAAAAAGGGAGAGGAGAAAAGAGATAATAGAAGAAAAGAGAGAAGGGAAAAAGGAAAGAGGGTAAAAGTGAGAAAGGTGATCTGGGCTGTCCGGGTGACGCCGCGTCGAAGGCTGGGGTGCCGACGTTTCGACCGACATATCGCGGTCCTCTTCAGGGCTGTACTGCCGAAGGCTGCTTCAGGGCTGTACTGCCGAAGGCCGAAGGTACTGCTTCAGGGCTGTACTGTCGCAGTACAGCCCTGAAGAGGACCGCGATATGTCGGTCGAAACTTCGGCACCCCAGCCTTCGACGCGGCGTCACCCGGACAGCCCAGATCATGACTCTGGCCGCGGAAGCCTACGATATCAAGTGAGAAAGGTGAAATAGAGAGTAACCGAAAAAGATAAAGGGAAGAGAGTGAGAGTGAGAGAGGGGGGAAAGAGAATGGGAAAGAGAGAGAGGGGAAAGATAGAGAGAGGTAAAATGAAAGAAAAAAGAGAAAGAAGTAAAGACGGTAAAAGTGAGATGAGAGAAAAGAAAGGGGGGATGAGAT
The DNA here is from genome assembly GCA_011170035.1 of Teleogryllus occipitalis. Taxonomy (NCBI): domain Eukaryota; kingdom Metazoa; phylum Arthropoda; class Insecta; order Orthoptera; family Gryllidae; genus Teleogryllus; species Teleogryllus occipitalis. Next base: position 32,229 of record BLKR01011000.1, read on the forward strand.
GGAAATGTTAGAGGGAAAGTGAGGGAAGTGAGGGGGAAAGTGAGAAAAGGAAATAAGATAGAATAGAAGGAAATAGAAAAGGAAAGAGAGGGAGAATGAATGAAAGAGAGAGGGAAATAGAGAGAGAAGGAAGGAAAGGAAGAGAGGGGGAAAACGAAAGTGAAAAGACAAAGGGAAGGAGATAGAGGGAAATAGAGAGAGAAGGAAGGAAAGGAAGAGAGAGGGGAAAACGAAAGTGAAAAAGACGGAGGGAAGGGGAGAGAGGGAAAAAAGAGGAGGGGAGGAGAGAAGGGAAAATATGTGAAGAAAATACAGAGGCAAGAAGGGAAAAGAAGATTGGGAAAAGTGAGATAAAACAGAGAGGGGAAAAGAGAATGAGAAAAAAGAGAGAAGTGGGAAATAAGATGGGAAAGAGGGAAAGGAGTAAGAGAGCGGGAAAAAGAGTGGGAAAAAGTCAGAGTGAAAAGCGAGAGAGAGAAAGAGGAACGAGTCAGAGAGAGAGAGAGAGAGAGAAAGAGAGAGAGAGAGAGGGTAGGACACCGTCTGCCGCGTTCGGCTAGTCAAAAAAATATATCCAATTCATGAGAAATAAAAATGTTTTACATAAAATTATTTAACTTCCGTAATCGGGACGTTTCGGAAATAATTGAAGTTTTTTTTAAAATAACCATAGCCTAAATACATAATTTTTCAGGAGAGCGAAAAGACGTCCCGTGACGAAATTGGTAGACATTTGAAGCATTAAAATTGTTGTGCACTTTCTCAAGCTATTATAAGTACTAATCAACGCTTGAGTAAAGTTCAAGCTTGAACTGCATAGTGCAAATTATTGGGTAAATTGGGGTGTGTATATACTTTTGTGTTTTTTCAAAAAGTTGAGCATTTGTATATCAAAAATATTTATTTGGGGCAGTAGTATTACAATATTTGAAGGAATAATGAAAGAAGTTAATGCACTTAATCAATATGGAATGCTGTTGACCAACTTATTTTTCTTCGCCACTGCTGTTAGTATCATCATTAGCAGCGTTTTCGTTTCCCACACGATCTTTTGCCACTGATGACAAATTTAGATACAAATCTCTGTTAGCAGTATATATATATATATATATATATATATATATATATATATATATATATATATATATATTTATATGAGTGGTTTACATCTGGCGATGTCTCTCGGTTCCTATTTTCCAGATTCTTTTTTCCACTACATCTTCCCCTAACAAATTCCTTGTCGCCATCGCAGTCAGTATTTCTTGTGTCCTTAGGGTTGAGGTCTGCCTCACCGTCTTCTATACGGTGGTATCCATTTTTATACTTCTTTGAGCCACCTCTCTTCTGGTATTCTCAGCAGATGTCCGTACCATTGAAGTTGTTTTCGTTCTACAGTATCTATTATATCCTTTTGAATTTCCATTCTTTCTTCATTATGTATGTGGTGTAAACGAGATATTCTGCAACTTAGTCTCAAAAAGTCCATTTGGATGGTAAATAATCTCTTTTTGTTTTTTTGAGTTAGTTCCCATATCTCTGAGTCATATCTTATAATACTTTCTATTACGGTACTGCATATATTTTTCTTTGTTTTCTTTGATAACTGGGAGTTCCACAGAGTTGGATTTAGCATATTTATGATTCGTTTCCCTTGATTTATCTTATTATTAATATCCTTATTACTTGTGCTCTCTTTTCAAACTGTGAAACACAAATATTTAAAATTATCGCATAATTGTCTTTATCATTTCAAATACACAGATCATTTTAATATTCTCCTGTTACCATATACTTTGTTTTGGACACATTTATTTGCAATCCCCATAGATCAAATTCCTGTTTTAATTTTCCAAACATATAGTTAATATCCTCCTCATCCTAAGTCATGATGGCTAGATCATCCGCAAAATGTAGAACATTCAGTGTCGATTCTCCAATTTGAATTCCCATTTCACTGCATTTCCTCAAAACAAAGTACATGTTAAAAAGACTTGGTGACAACTCAATCCTTGTCTCAATCCTTTAGAAATTATTATATCATCTGATACTTGTCCGTTTACTTTCACAGGACCTTTACTGCCTTTGTACATTTTCTTAGTGGTATTAACTAATTTAAAATTACATTTTTGTTCTAAAATTTTAAAAAGTCTACTAATGGGAACACTGTCATATGGTTTTTGAAGGTCAACAAACAATAGATGAGAATCTCTTCCACGGGCTTTCCTTTTTTCCAAAAATTGGTTGGATGCAGAAAATGTTATCTACACCTGAACGGCCAGCCGTAAAACCGCTTCGTTCTTCCAGATTTTCTATCTCTGACTCAATTCTTCCTTTAATTATTCGCCCGTACAGTATACTAATTGAACTCATGACACTAATGCCTCTATAATTTTCACATTTTTCTTGATTGCCTTTTTTATAAATCGGAATAATTTTTGCTTTTTTCCATTCTTAGAGAATTTCTTCTTGATTTACGAGACATTTATTAAAGATTTTTATAATAATTCCTTTCATTTGGTCTGGAGAGTGTTTTAACAGTTCAACCGGTATCCCTCCAGGGCCTGGTGATCTATTATTTTTCATCCCTCTCAGAGCGTTATATAATTCTTTTAGAGTTATTTTTGGGGTATCTTCATGTATTCGTGTATTATCTGCATTATAACTGATGTATTTGTATTCTGCTATATCCCCCTCAGAAGTTCTTTAAAGTATACCTCCCACAGTTTAATTTTAATTGGTGACATTCTGGATTTATATGACACATCAGTTTTTAGTTCTTTTATTGTTTTCCACGCTTCTCTAGACCTAGTGCTTCCCATTAACCTATTTACTTCAGAAAAGTTTGTTTCCCAAGCCCGTGCCTTAGTTTTTGTTACCTCTCTTTTAACATTCCTCTTGATATTACTATACACTGTTCAATCTTTGGAGTCTCCTGAGCTTAGCCATTTTTCATATTTCGTTTTCTTCTCTTCAATCATTTGCTTCAAAACTTCATTCCATAAGTATTTTTGCCTTTCCTTTATTTTGGGCTTTTCACTTAATACTTCAAACCTGATTCATTGATTACCGTTTTTATTTGTTCATATAATTCACTTGCTGGTCGGTCTACATTTATTTGCAATTTGTTTGCCAAAGTAAATTTATATAGGAAACTAGTCGAGGCATTTTGTAAGCTATCTAACTAATATATTTTTGAGCTACATGGAGTATGAGTTTCTAGCATTATGACCTTTTTATAATTTGGTTTGTGAAAAAAATAAATAAGTGCCCTAACTAAATAGCGGTCGCTACCATATTCTACCCCTCTTAATACTCTTACGTCTTGGCATTATAGATAAGTTCTCTGTCTTAATATAACATTATCAATTATTGACTTAATATTCCTGGTAGCTTGTGTGCATGTATAATTATGGATATCTTTATACGTATAGAACCCCATATTCTAAATTTTAAGATTCATCTGGTTGCACAAATTCATTTATCTCTTTTCATTTTTACTACATAATTTTTCACCATATTTACCCAATATATTTGTATTCTGTTTACTTCCGTTCGGGCATTTAAATCACCCATTATTAGAATTTCCTTACTTGAAGGAATCTCTTATAATATTGCCACTAGTTCATCTTCAAATAAATCTTTTAACGATTCTTTTGCATCTTCAGTTGGAGCATATACTGATACAATTACCATAGTATGACCAAATATTTCTAACCACACTGTTATCAGTCTCTCATTAATCTCATTCCAAGTTCTTATATTCTTTTTATTTTTTTGTGGATTGCTACTGATACTCCATATTTAGACCTATCGTCTTTGTTTACACCGCTATAAATATTGATATAATTACTATAGTCTTCAATTCCTCTTCCTTTCTTCTTAGTTTCCGTTAGCGAACAAATGTCTACATTTACATTTTTCATCTGATTTAACACTTCTTCATATTTTTTGTTAATATCCTGTACGTTAGACGTTGCCATTTGCATTGTCCGGTTTTATTGCTTAAGTCGTCTTCGATTTGGTCCGTTTAAAGGCTGCTTAGAGTTCTTAACTGTTTAGGATTTTTACGGGAATGGGGTGTTGGCCCATAGCCCAACCTCCAACCTGGTAGGCCAGGATATTTTTGGAGTTCCCTTCTCCTCCCCTAGTCTTTGGGGCTCCCTTCCCCTCCTAAAAGGCAGCAGGTTGAAATTGGAAAAGAAGAAGGACATTCAGAGAAAGAAAGAAAGAAAGAAAGATGGAGGAAGAAAGTATAGAATAAGGGGAGAGGAAGAGATGAAAAAATAATGACTCCGTAACCCTCGCAACCTAATAGCATTGGGATAGAAATATACAAGAGACCAAGATCGGTCCAATGGGAAAGAATAAATGAGTATGACACAAAGGAAGAATAGTCATCCCACACTAGTGAAGGGTCCACCTATTAGGCTAGTTGCCTAATTGTTGGGAGAGAGGGAGAGACACAGGAACCAGGTATGATGGACTGGTTGGATAGGGGTGATGAAGTAGTGCTGGTAGGTCATTTAGAGACAGTCCTTCGTCTGGCCCCTCCGTTGAGACCTGTATAGCAAGGGTGCCTTTACCGGTAGCATCACTGATTGATTCTCCATCCCATCAACAATGTTACCCTGTGTGTCCTCAGCTTCATAAGAGCACACAAACCTTCTTGCCCACACGGTAAGTGCTACTTAAAGCGATGTCTCCTGGAGGAGGTACTCTGTTAGCAAATGACTAAATATTTAGATATTTTGTGAAAATTTCTTTGTGAATGAAATGTGCTTCTCCTTTACTACATTATCTTTCCTCTCTTTCTTTGGTTTACAGGGTGGTTGGCTTACAGGGTTTACAGGGTCTTCACCCTGTTCTTTCTACATCTGGCGTAGAATCTATTTCTTAGCTGTGACTTTCTCCATTGCATGTTCAGTTTCACAAAACAAAGAACGCATATGCCACAAGAACAGGTTATACACTACCATCAAACTTTCAGAACAAAAATACTGGTTATGCAGAAGAAACACATTCACAAAACAAAAATTATCACCCTTTTCATATTGAGATAAGTTTCGCTTGAGAAATAATCACGGAGGAAAGTTTCATTTAAAGGATTATGGTTATTTTACCAGAAATACTCTGTACTATTGTTTTTTATTAAAATCACTCAAACTTTCTGATATAATAACTACAGACAGGAGCTGATTTTCTTCCCAACAACACAATAAGTAAATGGTGATTATGAATCTCTAGCAGCAGTTCTAGTATCTCAAAATCTCACTTTTTGGACTTGTTTTTTTTAATAAAGCGTAGGATAAAATCGAACAAATAAGTGATTGTTTCCAATAAATATTTATGGAGAAAAAATGTGGGACCTTCCTTTCGTACCGATCTTCGTATAAAAAGAAAAAAAAAATTGTCACGAATTGTAGCACGTTAGAATTGAAAAACGTTGTTATAGACTTCAAGAACAAAATACATTTTATTGAAGTTATGGAAAAATTTGATGAATATGAATTTCAGATTGGTGATTTCCTTGACTGATGATTTTCTATAGCTAATAATACTACACTAAGACGAAATAGTTAAAAATTGTTAAGAAGTCTTAGAAATTAGCTAGCCAACTCGTTGATTGTATTGTAATGGACTGATCAGCAACAAAGGATTGCAATGTGTAACACAATTACATTGCAACAGATTGTAATTGGATGAGATTAGAAAACAATGTGTCAAGAAATACTGAGTTTGCGACTGTTAAAGAAATGTAGTTTAACTTTGTTCTGATAGATGAGAATTTACTGAGAGAGAATTTAAAATAATTTAATTGTTGATAATTTGTAATGACTCATTATTTGTCCACGAATGCATATTACGATAGGCTAGATACAGTGTCTTGCTTGGAGAGCTTGAAAAGAACTCACGAATCATAACTCTGCAAATCGTTTATGCCGACTCTTTTACACCATTTCTGCCCGGTGGTGCCTGCTGCTTCAACGGGGTTAATATATTTTTATTCCGCAACTCCGGAATGGCTCATGCAAACCCTTCTGCGCTGCGATAAAAGGACGAAATAGTGAGAAACAGTTAAACTCGCTTTTTTCACCGAGGAATATGAAACTTTACCGCTAAAGCAGTAACTCGGTGCCTCTGGAACAGCATTTAAACGCATAAAATACAATATAAATTAACCTGTTGCCACTAGCGACGCATAAATTCAAAAGTCCGACAGTGCTTTGCGAACACGCAGTAACACTACCAATTCTTTTAAAATTCAGTAATAATTAGTGGGTCGTAGTTAATAAGAAAACAGCCGCGAGTGCCATGTTGGAGAATATTTACTTCCAATGAAATTCGTTGGGCAATAGAGTTAATCGTTACAACAAGAGGGTTAATTCCATAATGCAACTCGACAAGTTCCCAGCGTTTTGCGCTGTTATTAGTTTGTGATACAGAAAGACGATGAATACAAATAAGAGTTCTTAAAAAAGGTGTTACAATCAGAGGATAAATAACCTGATTTCCCGCAGTGTCTCATCGTCCTGCAACGCAACTGTGAAAACGAATTTCATTCAGAAATGTGAAGCCACCGCACCGGCGCTGAGGACGCAGCCTCTTCACTCTCCCGCTCCTGGCCTATTCTCATCTTCATCCCCCTTCAATTGGCGGTCACAATAAGCAGTAAAGAGGTAGAAGGTATTCCGCGCTAAGGAAGCATCTGTATTCTGCGGGGAGCTTGGCTTGCGCGTGCGTCATATCATTACCTGCGGGTCTCGGAGCGCCGTCTGGATGTCGCCCCCGGCTGCCTCCGCCAGGCCGCCCAGCAGCCCCGCCACCAGCAGCGCCGCGGCGGCGGCGACGCGAGGGCGGCCCCGCTTCATCTTCTCGCCTGAAGTTGGGTAATCCGCGTGGGCTGACGCTCCCACCTTCGAGGACGCCCCCCTCCCCCACCCCTCGGCCCTGCATCTGGGCGCGCCCGCTCTCTTGCCACCGCGCCTGATCGACCTCCATGATTGCGACCCTGGTTATCTCTTCCCCGCTTCATGTGATGAATAGAAAAGAATCCTTGATGGTTTGGCTACTATTCTTTCTTCCCTCGCGTTTTCACTGTTGTTTCTTTTAACCCAACCGTTTATTTTTGTATGTTTCTGATGAGATGTACCCATATATTGGCGACTTAAAACGTTCCCTTCGTTATTTCGACTCGTGTAATAATAACAGACGCCTTCGTTTAAACGATATTATATCCTTTTTTAAAGCGTCTATCATCTGTTCTTTCGCTTACGATTTTCCTTTTAATGCTATTCGCTTTCGTTTGTTTATTACCATTATTTACTCTAATTTCTTATTTTTCTCCAGTATCTAAACTAACTATATCACCCTGTAATTAGATATTGTCTTATAAGCATCCACTAAGGTCTCCCTTTCTACAATTCTGACTTTGCTTCAATTATCCAATCTATCACTCTTCTCTAGAATTCTGTACCTGTTTTGGTACCGTACTTCATCACTATTTCACTTTCCATCTACAGCGTAGTCATAATGAAATCCTTGTCTTCTCGTTCGACTCATACCGCAGCCACAACATCCTTCATTGTCCCATCATCTCAACGGCGCTTTTGTCTGTCATGAGGGGAAGGGGGACAAAGTGAAAGAGTTTCACGATGAACCAAAATATGTCATGCTGTTAATGCAAAGAATGGCTGAGAGAGATTGTGTTCCACAATGATTGTGTAGATGAGTTGGAAATGGAAAAGGAAAGATCAATCTAAGGCGCCTGGTTTACATTGAGTATTGGATAAAAGGAATGAAAACGAAGTTTGCAGTTGTAAGTGTTGTACTGTTATACAATAGAATATGTTCTAATAACATATCTATTGAAACAAGGATGAGCTAAATTTTATCCGGATATGCCAAATATTTTACACAAAAATTAAAATGTACCTCCATATAAAAAAGCAAAACAGAACTAACTTTTCAATACAAGCTTTGAAAAGTAGTGAAATAACAAAAATATTTTAAATGTTTAAATAATTTTGAAAGAAACATGACTAAGTTTGTAGTTGACAAAAATATCATTACCAAAAACAATGAAACGTTTCGAATGCTGCCATGCGGCTTTTGTACGAGAAAATACAATTCGATGGCATGGTAATGGATGTTTGTGATCATTTTAGAAAACAGAGAAACAAATTCTACTGTTAAAATAAATTTGTAAATGAGATCTTGATTTCGGGAACACTGAGAAAAACGTGGGCCGCAACTCGCCACAAAAACGGAAGCTGGAACAAATCTGGAATGCCCGCGGGAGTTTACCAAAGTCGAAAGGTCTAATAGTAGCGCGCAGCTGCGAATTCGTAATCAAGTCTATTCCTTTGTACCCCCTCTCCTCGCTGTGAGCCAGCAACCTCTGCCCGGAGAACGGACCCTTTAATGGGTTCAAGGTCGCTCGTTTGCCTGCTCTCTTCTCTCATTCGCCGTCATTGAGTCTCTTCGTCTTTGTCTCTCCCTGTCACGAACGCACGTCGATCTCCCCGATGGCATGTCGCCTCGGATGCAGATTGATTTGTGGAATTGGTTTGCGGGGAAGGAGAAGTGTGAACGCGGCGGGCTGGGAGGGGGCAGCCCGTTTGATTAATGATCATCAGCCTATTACGGTGTGTCTCAACGGCGCGCCGCGGCCTATCCTCGCCACTGGCTCCCGTGTACATCGGCTTATGAGCCTCTGGCCAAATGACAACGCGCTGCTGGAACGGTGACTGGGCGGCCAAGAGCAAAGCAATAAAATACGAATAATAAATGCCATCAATACTAGAAACTCTTTAATTCACAATATTATTTTTGTGTTCGGGTTACTATGGCCGTGGTGAATCATAAATTCACCCCGGTCATCATATCAAAGTAGATAATATATAACCAAATTTAGATGACTGTTAAGATCTGTTTTTTATTCTCCTCAATATCATTACTTACGTTTGTCTTTTAGAACAGTGACGACCAGTGGGTTGCAAATTGATTGATTGATTTATTGATT
>BLKR01011001.1:0-10000 GCA_011170035.1 Teleogryllus occipitalis
CAGTATAGGGTAAGAAAGTTTTACGTACATACCAGTTACTTCCATGATTAGGATTTTGGCATATTTCATACATTTGCTGCTTTCTTGTGGGAAAGCCTTGCTTACGTTAAACAATTTAGGGTAAAATTATATATAAATATGTGTATTAATTTTTTTGAAATAGTAGTTACTCTATTAAATGAAGTATACTAGGGGAAAACGAGGGTCTTGTGAATCTTAATTTCGAAATGTATTTATTTCATGTCCCAACCGTTGTAAGGAAACTTACACTTCCTGAAAATGTCCGGCTATGACAAAGAATAATTATTAAATAGTTAATGCAGTGTGAACAAAGCTAAGTTCTGTGACCTCTTCAAGCTGCAGACAAACCTCAGGGGGTCGGATCTCACAGAAGCTACTCGGGAGACACTTTGGCAAGGAGAGTCGCCTTCTCGGAGGCGTAGGCGGCCTGCATCGGGAAACTTTTGATGAAGCGTCTGATTGAGCGAAAGGCAAGGCGGCGACGGAGGGAAGTTCGAGATATCGATCACGCGTGGTCTCGGGACGCACCTGCGCCCACCGCTCGCCCTGTGACGGAAACGGACTTCTAGGCTCCCACGCGGCAGTGGGTCGCAGGCTCCAGCAACCCAGCCTCGCCCAATGGACCCCACCTCATGCGTCCTTCGCTCAACTTCGCGCGCCCCAGACCCCGCGCTCGCACTCCCGCAGCGCCCGCACTCCGCTCCCGTGCTTCGCTCCACGCATTCCCCCCGCTACGCGCTCTGCGCACCAGCTCACGCTTCACTCCGCACGTTCCGCGCCTCGCGTTCCCGCTCCGCCACTCGCCACCGCTTCCGCATTGCGTTCCCCACGCCACTTCGCGCCTCCCTCGCTTCTTCCGCCCTCATCGCTCCTCGCGTTCAAGCGCCTCCTTCGCTCCCACGCTTCGCCTCCCTCCGCTTCGCCACGACTTCAGCTCCACCTGCCAGCATCCCTCAGCTCCCGCGTTTCGCTCGCCTCGATTCGGCTCCCGCACTTCGCCTCCCTCCCCGCTTCGTTCCACGGCTTCGCTCCACCTGCATCGCTCCCCGCGTTTCGCTCGCCTCGATTCGCTCCCCGCACTTCGCGTCCCTCCCCGCTTCGCTCCACGACTTCGCTCCACCTGCATCGTTCCCCGCATTTCGTTCCTCGCACTTCGCCTCCCTCCCCGCTTCGCTCCACGACTTAGCTCCACCTGCATCGCTCCCCGCGCTTCGCTCCCCGCGCTTCGCTCCCCGCGCTTCACTCTCCGCGCTTCGCTATCCGCACTTCGCTACCCGCACTTCGCCTCCCGCATTTCACTTCCCGCGCTTTGCTCCTCACCCTTCGCTCCCCAGGCTTCGCTCCTCTTAGTTCAGCCCCTGCGCTTCGCTCCCCACGTTTCGCTCTTCTCGTTTCACTCGCGCGCTACGCTCTCCACACTTCGCTCCCCACGTTCTCCGCGTTTCGTCCCCCGCCTTTGGCTCCCCGCTTTCGCTTCACGCCCTTCGCTACTCACTCCACTCCCCGCTCTTCGCTCTCTGCGCTTTCAAAATGTATACTGCATCATTCCTTAATGTAGATGTATTCCTTAAAATCGACGTACACGTAAATATTACTGTAAGGATGAGGAAAATGAAGTATAAAATCATAAAGAAGAATGCATGTTATTTCTTGTTTCTTTCGGTTCCTGGAATAACTATTTGCTTTTATGGAAGGAACGGGCTTCTAACGGTGCCTTTTATAGCTTCGATGCATAATAATTGTTCAGGAAAAAGGAAGGAAACTGCAAGGATCACCAAAGAAGAACGTTCACCGCAAAATGTTTTCGCGCCGAGAAAAAGACGAAGATAAGCTAAGGGTTAGGTACTCGGAAAAAATGTTTACTCCTTATTCCGTTGTTAATTTTCTATTTAATATCATACAATTCCTCATTGATACCAAATTGAACTTGATAAGAAGGCAAACTTGAAGAATTTTCAGTTTTAGATTAATTAATTTTAAGTAGCGCATGCGTCCATTTGTAAATCATCCGTTATAAATTCAACGATTAATCACCTCATGTTTCATTATTAGGTATTTAAACCAATTTTTAAATATTCTCATAACTTTCAAAGTGCTCTGCATGATGTTTCCTTTTCGCTCACGCAGCTCCCACATTCCACAACAGCCAGCAAGGCTGCCTGCAGAAGCCGCGAAAAGTACATCAGGTGGTTTGAATTGCACGCAAACGTCAATCGCTTTGCGACCGAAGCCCGACTTTTTACAATACTAACGAAACTATGGCCTTGGTACTTTCCCTCTGGCCGAATTTAAGTACTTTTTTAAAACAAATAAAAATATGGTTCTCAATTTGAAACCACATGGCTAGTGACATGTTATTAACAAACGTCGATAAAAGAAATATGCACTTCGTAAATATAATACGTCTTTTTTTGTTTTTATCCCACGCGTTTTTATTTGCGACGCTGTATTATTCGCTGTGACAATTCGCGGAATTACAGCGTGATGTGGCTTCTGGCTTAAACGAAAGACGAGGACTTCGATTCCTTACATCCGCCTGGAGATCGTGCTCTTGAAAATAAGAAAAGAAAAAGCACGGCGATAGCAGAGGTTCAGATGTTGCCTGTGAAAACCGTTGGCTTTCTTCACGTTTCGGAAGTAATGTTTGTATGTACGCGAATATCGATTTTCCGCAGGATAACAAGAAAACGATTAATTTTCAGATGTATTTGCCAACTACACTACTAAGCAAACTCACTGGGGTCAAGTATAATCTTCTATTTATAAACTTCATACCGCCCGGACTACAGGCAGAAAAAGCCCGTATCTAAAAGGTTAACCCAAATGATGTCGGGAATAACCTTGTCGCTTAAATTTTCAAAATCACTCAAAAACCTGCTCAACTCGTCGCTCAAATTTATCGTTAGTTCCGACGACTGCAGCACGGAAAACCACAACCGTCCAGCAACGATATCTTTCAATTTGGAGCGACGTGACAGGACCACGCAAGGCGTAACGTGTCAAGTTGTGTGGGCGGGATTATTTTTTCACGTACACCCTCCGGTGCGAGATGGAGGTGTTCGACCGTAATTTCTTTTATTCATCATAGAATGTAACAGAGGCAACCGAAATAAAATAATTCTCTTTACTGCTAACCAAGTTCCCATGACGTCAATGCACAGATGACTTTGTTGCCTTTCGATGAATTGGGGATTTTGTTGTCTGTTGGTATTTTCGCTCGGTGTCGTTATCAGTCGTGCCTCGGGGTGTTGACGAGAACTTTTTAGCTTTTTAAAAACGATGCCATCAGGATTGGTTGTGTAGGGGCTAAAATAAACTGTAAATAACAGCTGTGTCCTGGCTTGTAAGCTCCACGCATAGGTTTTAATTTGTTGCCCGTAGGAAGTTGATTAGTTGGAAGATTATCGAAAAAAATATTGCTTGATATGGGTTACTGCTGGCAGTTTTCGAATACGTTGTAATAAAAACAAATAAATCCCTTGGAGTTAAAAAAGTGATAAAATTTTAGAATTTAATTCTAGAATTACAACGGAACGGATATTTATCACTGAATTATGATTTTTATGTTGATATTAATATGTTCTGATATATGTATACATTTCAATTGGTATTTTATTTGCGCTAGAAATACAAATGTTACGATTGTCGCGGCAATGGTTCTCGTCAGTAATTCAGTGAGTTTACCCAACAAATCCGTCGTTACACAAATACTTGCAAGAAAACATTCCTTTGCAATTCACATTAACTCTTAACAAAACGATTTTAGTTTTTTACTTTAATGCATTCAAATGTTAAGTGAGGTCTCTTTTCACGATCAACTGAATAAACATTTTAACGTACTTTCAGTCCTGTAAGTAATTTTCTAAATTACTGATTTATAATTCACGCAGAAATTGAAAAACGCAACTGAGCAGCCTTCGGAAATGTTCAACAAAATCATCGAATTTTTATGAAAGGAGGAAATTTTGAAGAATATTATGTGTAATTCGAAACTAGGATTTATTCCATTTGCGGGAAGAGAGTTGTAACTAAAAATTGCAACAACTTGCTCAGCTAGACGAGGAACATGCCAACTTTCTATAAATATTGGTCATATTTCTTTCGTTATTTCATGAATAAATACAGAATTTTCAATACTTTATTGACTACTGTGCAGCTGAAAATTCACGTTTTCCTACTCTGTTGCCTGTGAGTAATGTGATCTTAAAGTTAAAGAAATCTCCGAGATATGACACAAATGCTGCTCTTAAGTCCTCGATTTCAAGGGAATAGAGTGAAAGCTCAAAAGACGAACAATAGGTTTGACCGTCAAGAACAAAACACATTCGTACGTTCTTTTAGTTTTCCATTTCGAACTATATCGACGACAACTCCACGAAAAAAAAGATAAAGAACAAAACACCTTATCGAATTTTTGAACGCTTTCACGTGTCAGTTCTTGAGTCGGCGACACGTTTCCGAATTTCTGGGTCGGTGGAAAGTTTTCTTCGCCTAACTTCGCTGACATAGTTCGTAGCTTGCAGACAGTCGCCGCCGCCGCCGCCGCCGCCGCCGCCGCCGCCGCCGCCGCCGCCGCCGCCGCCGCCACCTTCGGTGAAGTGAGGCGGAAGTGACGGCGATGGCGGCGGCGGTAGCGGCGAACGTTGCGTCATGGAGGCCCCAAGCCTTGAGTAGTCGATACGGGCGTTGAGAGTTGCCACACAACATCGCTGTTGATGCTGTCGCCCTCGCTGCCGGGCTCTCCCTTCTAATCAAGAGACAGCTTTGTCTCAGAAATGCCACCATGTGCATTCAGAGGTCAAAAGATAACTAGTGGTGCTACAGAATGCCGCAGACTTACTCGTAGTAAAGTTTCCTAATTTCCTTGGTGTAGACTGACTTTACTGTCTTGTTCATCCATCGGTCGCCGTCCTAAGTACAATTTTTTGGACATTTTCTCAATTCTTCTGTTTTCTAATAGTAGAACCGAAATATTACTTCAAGAATATAAAAGAAGAGTAAAAGCATGACATAAATGACAATTTTCAATGAAATTTTGAGCCGTTTTTAAGCAAATGACGCGTAAGCGTTACTGTAAATGCGAAATTTGAAGCTCTTTTTCATTTTTGAGATTTCGAAAAAATTCATTTAATGTCATTTGAGGCACTTTAACTCTCAAGTGCAATAATGTTTACAAATCGCTAGAAATGTGCATATTAACAGTGTGAGATATATTAAAAAGATACATTTGAGTATTTTTTGAAAAATTAAAATAATAGAGCAAATATGTTAACTTCAACAGTGCAATTAGCAATACCCGTCGGAAAAGTTTGAAGAAAAAATGTGGAGCCATTTTTGAGGAAATGACATATGAGAGTTTCTCAAAATGCGGAATTTTGAGGTAATTTTCTAAAAAAAACCGCTGTGTTTTCAAGAAACGTTATAAGACATTATTTAAAGCACATGCACTTGTAAATACAAATTGCCGGTAATGTAAATATTAACGACCAAAAAATTACATTTTTAAATTTTTGAAAAAAAAAAATTAGCACTGTGGCGTTTATGTCATCTTATAGTTTTAAAGTTAAAAGAAATTTTAAAGAAAAAGTTTGAAGTGTTTCATAATCTCAAAGCTTTGACTCGAGCTAGATGGACAGGATTTCTTCAATTTTGAAGAGATCGTACTCATGATTGAGGCGCTAATCGTGTTCACAGACAGTCAGAGAGACAGAGATACAGACAGACCAGACAGACCAGACAGACCAGACAGACCAGACAGACCAGACAGACCAGACAGACCAGACAGACCAGACAGACCAGACAGACCAGACAGACCAGACAGACCAGACAGACCAGACAGACCAGACAGCCCAGACAGACCAGACAGACCAGACAGACCAGACAGACCAGACAGACCAGACAGACCAGACAGACCAGACAGACCAGACAGACCAGACAGACCAGACAGACCAGACAGACCAGACAGACCAGACAGACCAGACAGACCAGACAGACCAGACCGACCAGACAGACCAGACAGACCAGACAGACCAGACAGACCAGACAGACCAGACAGACCAGACAGACCAGACAGACCAGACAGACCAGACAGACCAGACAGACCAGACAGACCAGACAGACCAGACAGACCAGACAGACCAGACAGACCAGACAGACCACACAGACCAGACAGACCAGACAGACCAGACAGACCAGACAGACCAGACAGACCAGACAGACCAGACAGACCAGACAGACCAGACAGACCAGACAGACCAGACAGACCAGACAGACCAGACAGACCAGACAGACCAGACAGACCAGACAGACCAGACAGACGTTTTGCTTTCAATTGGTTGTTCGGCATCAAGGACCCACATAACTGAGATTCGGACTACACCACGTGTTAGATGATTTTTTTAACATTTAGCTACTGGATTTATCCACTTTTTTGTTATCAGAGCCAGACAATAAATGTTATCTGTCGAAAATCTGCCGTTTGTTCCCGCAGCATTACGTAACTTTCCCTATACTACGTATATTACTCCGTATATACGAGTACGTACATATACGAGAAAGTAAAAAGTAGCTCCATCAAAGAGCTACGTGAATTACTTCATTCGAACGAATATATATGAATTCTGGGGTATAAATGAAATATTCAGTTTTGCACACTTAACATTGAAGTAAATAGCAACTTTTTGCACACTTGACATGAAAGTAAAATGCAATTTTTTTCTAATTATTAGATCTTTAAAATGCAATAGTACATATGTAATATTTGTAATGATCTGTAAAATTTGAGATAAGTATATGCATTTGATACTATTATTTCTAGCGAAACCGAGTAACCAATATTTGAAACCCGTGGTAAAAAATATGAAATATGATAGATCATACTTCAAGTTACGTACTAGAGAATAATAAATCAAAATATTACGGCGATTGAGAACAGAAAGGAGTATTTTTTCACGATAAAAAGAGTACAAAGCATTTGCAGTGTGAGTGGTCATCCACACGTTTTATTAATCCAAGGGGTAAATATTAATTTTGATGAATAAAAAGGATTTTAATTTTCCCTTCATTCAGAATGAGGTAGACAAAGCCAATGATTAGTTCATCTTTGAAGAGGAACTATCTTCACTGAAAGCATCAGTGTTAATGCTATGTGACAAAATAAACTTTAATTACTCTTTCCCAAAGCGTGTAATAAAGTGCAAATATTGCAGTGGAATGAATGCAATAGATGGGACTGTTAACAAGTGGACATTTTATGTTAATTTTCTCTCTAATTTTGATGCAAATCAATGAGTTGTGATTTCTGTTCACATAACAAATGGGGGTTGAACAATGTTTATTACATGCTATTTCCTTTGATAATACATTATTTACGTAATGAAGAAAAGATAAACGAGTTATTTAATTTAATGTCTTCTTTACTTACGTAACAAAGCAATCTTCTGCCCTGTAACGTCCATACGTTCACCCCTTCCCTTTCCACTCGTAAATTACTTCACAACACCCCACCCGGAGGGTGCCGCGAACTGATCAGATTTCCGGAGGTTTCGTAATCGCCGATCGAGAAGGGTGGAGAGAAGCAATCAACCACTTTGTTAAACAGTTGTACGGGCTCCTCAGAAATCCCTATTGTTTTTGTTCAGTACTAAAGAGTTGTAAGGATCTAAACAGTAAATCAGTGTTGACTCAGGACAAAGATTATTTTTATAAGCATTGGCATGCTTGTAGCCAAGTAATGTTGAACGGTCAAAGTATCACTGACGTAAATGCGCAATTAGAGTTGAGGGCAGAGAGATAACCATGAATCTGGTAAATCAGATCCAGACAAAGAGTTTTCTTCTCCAATCAACGAGATACAGAGTCTGAACCTGGGGTTTCAACGCTGTTTGTGGACTCTCTAAGAATTTTTTTGCAATGAAAACATGAGAGTGGGCGCCATTAAACTGTTATACTAAACACACAGTTTATACCAGGGGTTATTTGTACGTTACCCTTTTTGTTTCACTTTATGTGAGTTATATTAGTGACTAGAGTATAGAATACTTAATGCCTTCAGTTTTTTCGGCGTACAACTACACCAACAAAACTATGTACCTCAGCTTCTCGGCCAATGACCACGGTCTCAATCAGGTTTTTCATCCAGTTTCTTTAATCCTTTGAGACGGCCCTTTTATTTTGGTTCTAAACATAAATGCACCTTCACTATGTGGGCACATTTCCTTCGCCTAAGTGGAGAATATAGTTATTCAAATAATCGTTCTCCATGGTCTCGCGGGAGTAGACCTAAGCCGGTTACTTGACGAAGGGCATCGTAAGGGATAATGGCAACAAAATTGTCGATGATTTGCCTTTGAAAATAGTTTTTGTAACAAGGAGCAAAGATATTCTTATCAATTCTTTCCCCAAACGCTCGTTACTAACAGTATTCAAAATTAAATTTAATAAATATCTGATCCCAGAGCTCAAGAAAACGTGATTGCGCTTCTCTCAGTGGTCCTCCACACACTTTTAACTGTTTGACGTTTAATAAACAATTAGAAAATAAAACCAGGAGTAATAAAAATAAACATATTTTTAAGTAAGATCTTCAATCGAACTGTTTTCTACTTTTGAATTAGATTTACACATTCCGGATTCAGAAAATTGATGTAGGGTGAAGTTATTTACAGTATCATTTCAATACATTCGATTCTTATTACATTACTCAGTTCAGGAAGGAATGTGTTTTTAAAGGTGCAGAGATTGTCCCTTCTTCTCCTACTGGACATAAATGTTTCTTCACTACACGCACGTTTTGTTGAGCTCTCCTTTCGCTTCTTTTGTTGGTAGTAGTGTTTTGATTTTGTTAGCAATACTATCAAATCTGTAGTTTGTCTACATATTCTAATACGTTTTTCTTTTTCTGGAACATGTGTAGTTTTCAAAAGTGCTAACCTCACTTTTTGGGACTTTTTATTTTTGAATCAAGTGAAATCAAAGTTTCTCAATTCTTTCTCCTTACTTCACATGATTTTGTTTTTAAATAATTTGTTTTTCGTCGAGAGAACTCATAGTAAGAGGATTACTATTACAGACATCCCGCGACCACGTAGATTTGGTTGTAAATGGCGGCTCGGCATTAAATTTGCTGCTGAAATGGCAGCGCTTTGGCTACTCTATGTAGCAATATTCTATCTCGTTGTATTCCATCGCTACGAAACTCGCTCTCCGGTTGTCTCCTGTTTTAAATCTCAAGGAAAGAGATGGATGCAATTCTGATTAGCCAATCAATCGCTTTCCTAATGGAAGCTGTATTTAACATTAGCAATGATGCGGCAAAATCCAAACACATCTAAAAAAAGAAAAGTTTTCAAAATATTATTTTATTATTTTGGAAGAATTGTGCTCTCTTTGGTTCTGCTGTAGAAAATAAACGGCCTGACTTCACTGTGCGTGCGCTTCGCAGGCGCGGCTTAAGCGCGAACCGAAAGGTCATAGGTCGCGTTCTAACGGAGACAGGCATTCCTCACCAGCTAGTAAGCTGCTGTAAGAAGAAGTCACCGTAATTCTCTTTCAGAAATGGAATTACCAACGGATTTTCATAAGCGGTTTCCTGATTTCAACCCAGTTCAAATTTATCAATACTACCCCATTCCCTCCCCTTCTGAACGTGATGAAACGTTCTAATATACATCTCCTTTGATATCGACTTTTAATATAAGATGAGCCCTTTTGAAAATGTTTATTACTTACGTTCGAAAATATTTCAAACTTTAAACAATTTAATTTTTGTTATAAGTTTTATTAATTTCAGATTCCAACGTTCTTATAAGTGATTGAATGTTACTAAGGTGTGGTGACTTACGTGGGGCGGCCCATCCCGAGCAACCATCTTACTTCTGTGAAAAGTAAGATGGTTGCTCTGCGGAGTCTATTAGATGAACTAGCCTATTTCCAATAAAATATTTAAATGGTTTATTGATTTCAACTTCGTTATTTTCTT
>BLKR01011001.1:12500-41248 GCA_011170035.1 Teleogryllus occipitalis
CATCCGCTATCCCGAGTGTCCGGATCATTCCGTGAATATTTCATGAGAGGACGAGATTGGTGGCGGACTGTGTAGTTGCTCTGTTTACAGCAGGGCTCAAACGTCTATTGTTCGTCACTGCACGGTACGTTGTGACACTTGAATGAAAACAGTTTTAAATTGATACACAATTTGTTTTAAATAACAAGTCGAGCAGTTATTTAGTAGCTAATGAGCGAATTATATTTTTACACGGAAATTGCTTTACTATTTGCACATATCTCTGAAAGTTTTGAAAGAATGTATTGCTTAGTATAATAAGACCATAATATTTATTAACAAAATATTGTTAAAATTATATTTTTCTTTTTATAATTTTGAATTTATGCAAAATGGCGAGTGACTTAAATTGATTTACCTGCTCATTAGGTATAACCTGTGATGTAATTATAATACACCATGTTATTTTCATCGTGGTCTAAATTGAATTTTGAGTTTTACTTGACAGCTACTGGGATATATGTTGCCAATACAATGTATTCGAAAGACATGTATTTATCTCGCATCTACACGAGTACATCACGTGTCATCTGCGTGTTTTTGTATTTGTAATAAGTCTACGTTATCCTTGGACACAACGATGTCTTTTTCAGAAATATGCTATCATTTATTTTCTCGTTTACACTTGAGTACTGTAGAGAAAGTATTGTAAGGCAAGAAAACAGCACTTTTTAGACAGAAAACTCATATTATGAAACCCTGATATCGAAATATTGGATCAATGTAGTAAATTACTTTCTCTAACAAGTTATGAGGTCAACGCTAGTGCCTAAATCAATTCAGATAATTCTCTCTAAAAGTGATATTTCCCTGTCAATTTGGCCAGACTCGAGGCCCTGCAAATTTCAAACAGATATTTTGATTGATTGCGGGACTTTAAAATGAAGTCTTAACAACATTTTAAAAATTTTCAAAAAATACCTCAAAGTGTTTTGATTAAAGTTTTACCTCGTAAAGAGCATGGAGCGCTTAAAATGTCGTAGGTCTCATTTGCATTGAACTCCCTGAATTTTCGAAAATTGCAAAAGTTCGAAACGTTTTCCGCGTCTTTCTTCAGCTACTGTATTGAAAAGAGATTCTTTCTTAATAACACCTCGTTCTTCAAGACATTTTTATGTAAGGTCATGTAGAATTTTTTAAAAACATTCGTAGTTTTTGTGAAATACAGACAATTTTTAAACGGTGAGTTTCTCAAAAACGGCTCAAATTGTTCTCGAATAGAACAAAGTATGCTTATAAAAATGGTACGAGTCTCATTTCCATTACACCTTCTGAATTTTTGAAAGTTACAAATAACGCACGAAAGTATGTGCTGTTGTAGCACAACATTGAAAAATATTTCAAGGAGTAAAAACAATTTCGTGCCATCTACTACGTAACAATTTTTTTTTATTTCTTAATACCTTGCTAATATTGCATGCAATATAGCTAAATGTAATATTCAAATAAAAGGAAATATATTGAAGCAAATTATTTGAAAATAAATAAATTAATGAACAGTGAATAATGTGACAAAACATAATATTTACTCAATAATATTAATGCAACAATCGAGAGATTATTTTTGGAAGTGTATCAAAACAACGCGGCAACGCGACAACTTGAACCACTTGAAGTCTGAGAAATTTAGTTACACATCAAAATTTAGGTCTCTTCTTTCACGTCTCAGAGAATAATAATCCAAACGTTTCTAGGGATCGCCGGTTGCTCGATTTACTTGCAAGAGCTGGCTTTGTTTATAGTGAAATAGCGGAACAGGTAAAAGATAGACTGTTACGATAGAACGATAGTCTCGTTTTCTCTCCTGCATCTGACACGTTTATTCATGCTTACACAAATATGATTTTTTTAAATGTGGTTTTTGTAACAATAAAAACCGATGTTTAATTCATTTTTTTGTGTAATTTGCGAAGAAAAGTGAGTCACAGTGATTAGTGAAACTTTTCTTGTGCAAAGTTGAGGTGAACGGTGTGAATTGAGCCCAGTTCGTGCTAGGACGTTACGTCGAAGCAGCATTATCTAATTTATTTTCATTGCCTCCCCTGAACAATTTGCTCAGTATTTGTCCAGTAGTTCGTTCGGATATTTTAATTGTCAATTCAGAGAATTTATCTTGTGGGGTGCCGGTGCCGCGGAACCACCGGTTGAAAAACGCCTGCCCATGAGAATGTCGCCCGCAGAGGGTGGAACCACCGAAGCATACCGTGGCGAGAACAACAAAGCAAGGAAAAAGGGCCCTGCCAATGAAAACCCACCCGCCCCTCCTCGCCCTCCCCTCACCTGCCCGCCCCGCCTCGACCCTCCCCGCCCTCCCCTCCTCGCCCTCCCGCTCCGCCCCGTCCCGCTCCGCCCGCTCCGCCCAGCTCCGCGCGCTCCGCCCGCTCCGCCGCTCTCCGCCCCGCTCCGCCACGCTCCGCCCCACCCGCCCCGCCCCGCCGCCTCGCCCCGCCTCGCCCCGCCGTGCTCACCCATGCCCCGTACATGGACGCTTCGCTAGTTCGGCCGCTCCGCCAAACTCCCCGGTGTATTTATTCGGTCAACGGCCTCGGGGAGGGACGGGCCGGTGCGGAGCAGGGGGAAGAGGAGAGGAACAGGGCTTGGAGACGGCGTTGTCGACGCAGTGAGACAGAAGCTCACAAAACGTGGCAGAAAGCACAAGATTGAATTTAGATCAAAGAGGAAAACGTCGAAGCATAGAATGGAAAATTAACAAATTACAAAGCACGTGTACTATGAATATCTTTGAAATTTTGAGCCGAAAGACATGGAAAGGCAAAATTGTAAATGTTTTATATCATGCTGGTACAATTATTTTATGAACAGTGAGATTTGGGCCATGAAAATATCGAGTAGGTGGAATAAATATAAAACTGAATAGGCAGAAATGAAATTTCTGAAGGCTACTAAACTGCTGGTTAAAACACCGTAAACCATAAAAAAGCTCAGAAATCAGAAAAGAATAGAAGTTTTCAATCTAGTAGAATTCATAGATTCGAGAAAGAACTGAGTGTATTAGCATATAAAAAGAACTGATTGCTCGATTATCACATTCTTCTAACTCATCAGCCTTCCAGCTAAGACCCCAGAGATGAACCGAGAAGATAGTGGTGGGGATTTCTTCAGCTTTGACAAAATAGATCACCGAGCTTAGTCAATTAAGGCGATGATGATAATGATGATGGTTATGAAAAATTTGTGGGCACTATATGGTGAAAGAGTATATTTTTGATTAAAATTTCAAATAAATTCGTACCGGAAGCGGTAGCTCAGTGCATCAACTGATGTCACTGCAGCGCGTCTGACTGGGAGGTCCAAGGTTCGATTCCTGACGGCGACAGGATTTTCGACACTAGCTTTTCAGCTAGGTCGAATTCAGTCGCTGTCTGGAGGAGAATTCTAGCGGCCGGCTGCTCTGATTGGTAGTTTTCCGTGGTTTCTCCGATCAACACCAGGCGAATGCCGGAGCAGTACCTTAACAAACGGGCCACGGACCGCTCGCAATCTCTCCTTCCTCTTCCTTGTCCTATCCTCTCCCCTTACACACACACTTACACTAACGTGCACTACACTACCACACTTTCTGAGAGACCGGTCGGGAGCTTAGAGATTGTCCCGGCTGGGGTGGTGACCCGCTGGTGGGAGAATCCTGGTTAGGGAAAACCCCACTAGCCGACGGTAGGTCGGCGCCGGATCTCGCCATCCAGCGGGGAAGATCACCGCTATCTCCCGAGAAAAAACATGCACTACACTAACGGGACTAATGACAAAAGCAGTTGACGCGCCCGGAAACACGACAAATCAATCAATCAATCAATCAAATATATTCGTATTGGAATTCCATTAATGCCGCACAACATGCTACCCGAAATACTGATACGATGTATTCCTAGCAATAATTCGTTTATTCCTTTGTTTTTTTAGTTTGATATTTTATTGTAACAAATACTATAAATACCGCAGTCGAAATCTTTAGTTTTAAGAAATTTGATTTGTGTTTTTTATGACGTGTTTTATTAGTAATTCCTTCAATTGTAAATATTGAAAAAATGCGGAAATCAAATCTTTAAAGAAGTCATTCATTTTAAATAAATCATATTGGGTTTTGTAATTTTTATGAATAGCGTTTTAATTAATCTGAAATAATTTTCCTTGTGATATATCTAATAGTACCTTGACGTGACAACTTATTTACAAAATGTGGTCAAGCAAGTATCAGAGTTTTGATACTGATTTGAAGTAACGATACAATGTTTATTCCAATTTTAGGTGACATTACTTGATTAATTGCTGTTCGCTTTTCCCTTATTTCTCACAATAATAAAGAGAAAGAATCTATGTCTCTCACGAATGGCAGCAAAACATAATTTTATGAGGTAAGAGACAAAAATAAGGACGTGTACGTAATAATTAATATGTAGCGTGGGCAGATAGAATGAAATGCATATTGCAAAGACTTGTCGGGTATGGCGCTCCACATTGCCCTGGCCCTGGCAACCACGTGTGCGGTCGTGAGCCCACTGCCCGAGGCTGCGCGCGGGCGCCCTTCGAGATGACAGCGTACGCGGACGAGGGGGCGAGGGGCTCCGGAACAAAGACCAGGAGCGCGATGTGCAACTTTCAAAAACTGGAAGTATTGCAAAATAATTTTCTAAGAAATGTTTTAAAAGCCCCATGGTATATCAAAAATGATCAAATCTTAGAAGAACTATCTATAGAACCTCTGAAAACTTGAATTTTAAAACTTTCTTTTAATTTCTACTCTTCCCTTTCATCTTGCCCAGCCACTCCTTTGTACACTCTAGGTAAATCAGTCAATCTTTTTCCACGAATAAAATCAAGATATTCTAAAGACCTTCTACATCCTCCTTAATTAGCTGTAAAGGAGGTTCCAACATTTCTAAATTAAATATTTATGTTTTAATCCAAATATTGTATGGATTTTTCTGAAGGACCCTTCCTGGGTATCCTTAGTTGTTATTGTTTATATTGTAAATATTACTGTCTTCTACCATTGTTCATGCATGATGAAATGTAATTACAACAAAGTTGTATACTATTTATCATCAAACCCTTGAAAGACATAAGAATGTCGAACAAGGAAAATGTAAATAAAAAAAAAGGAGCTCGATGCGTTCCAGCCGCGTTCGATTGCTTATTTCAGCAAGAAGAAGTGGAATGCCGGTGAGAAAGGGAGGAACGGAAACATCTCAGAGACAGATGTGAAAAATATTAATGAATTCGGAGATTGCTTATTCCCGTATTCGTAAAAAAAGCGAGTAGATAGGAGACTGTTGGTGATGATTTACTAGCTTCCAGATCGTCCGGGCTACATTATTGATACTTCGAAACGTGATGATTTCTGAATTTCTGTTCTTCAAAATTATTTTCAAACAACCTGTAAATGTGTCGAGCATTGTAAACTGTGAATACTGGGGAATGATCACAGATAGTAAAGCCTTTCTTTCCGAAATTGGAACGCGGATGACTTCACTGGAAAACGTAAGGAATGGTCATGGAACTGGAATAATTCTTCTTTGAAATCGATTCGAAAGGAAGTAACGAATACGAAGGATAAAATGATTGTTGTGTAACATGTAGATTATAGTCGCATTAAAGGTAAATTGATATTGGAACATTTGTAAATGTGCATTCGGTTCTTCGTTGCCCTGCTGCAGTATTTTTTCTGAAAGCCTGAACGAAAGAAATCAAATACAAATCCCCAAGAAAGAAATAACGGACAATATTACTCAGATTCCCAAGAAAGAAATAACGGACAGATTAAAATGTGTGAGAGAATGGCAGCTACCGAGTTATGAAGGAGATAATGTTTTATTATGTAATCGGAAGCATCAATTTTTGATGTCCGATCAAAGTTCTCGTTGCTAATTGAAGGACATATGATTGCCCTTCTGCATGAGTCAGTAATAGTTAAGTCACCACGCGTATCATTCTCTTTGTGAGTTACCATATCCTCCCGGTATACTATCTGCGGTTCGGTTGATTGTGCATTAAATTATGCGACGATGTGAAGGCGACGGCAGTAATTTTGAAGAGCATGAATTCTATCAATTTCAAGAATTCGATTTCTGTTAAGTGTATACTTACTGTGAAGATGACAGCAATGATTTTAATGCGATCATAATAAATGATAAGAATGTAATTACTAGAAAGGGAATAATTGTGATGTCTATGGTTATTGTGAAGGTAACAGCAATGATTTTGAAGCAAATGATTACTATTAATGTCAAGAATTTGTTTCTGTATGAAATAATTGAAGTCATTTTTGTCAGCTTAGACTTATTCAGAGACGCGGCTCTCCGAATAAACCTAAGTTGACAAAGATAACTTCAATTATTTCATCGTTTAATAATGTCAACAACACTTCATCAACATTCCTACAATTTGGTTTCTGTCAAGGAGGTGCTTACTGTGATTTTGAAGTGAATGATTAATAATGAGCAGATTTTAATGAAATGTCATTTTTTCTTTTCACTTTGAACTATGCCGTTTAGTATAGAAATTAATTTTATGTGATGACAAAAGAAAATGTTCTTATATTCTTATGTTTTTATATTGCATTTTTTGCATTTTTCGTAGATTTCGACTAATAAGGCATTGTTTTACCTTTTTATGTCATTTTTAATATATTTTTTGCTGATTTCATCCTTTGGAATATCATTTTAATGGTACTTCATTCAAACAATATTTACGAGAGGCAAAAAATTTTCACTACAGATTTCCTGAATAGTCTATTCGATTTCTTTGCTGATATGTTGTAATGTCTAGCCGTTGTGAGTACTAGGTAATGTAAGGTTTCTGTGACGTCTATCGACGCCATTGTCAGTGCGACCGATTTCGTGATAAATAAAGGCAGAAATGTCTTAAAGAACAGACCAAACCAAAAGTTTACAAGCTGAGTTCACTTGAAGAAAAAGAGGCCTTGATTACATCAGTAATATATCCAAAAGCTTGTGTTGTTCATCTGAATTGATTTTGATAAAACTTTTTACGTTATTTTTCTTTGTTTTTATGTCATTTAAAAAAATTTTTGAGAGCATTTATTGATCATTTTTGGCAACGTTTTAGATCTTCAAAATTCTCTCTCAAATGATGACTATGAATCTTCGGAATCCGATTCGTTCCTTTCCGTCGTTAAGCGCGCGGCGGCCCAGCCAAGGCCGCGGAGGTCGAGCGCTTGGGACCGGAGGGAGGCCGGGGTGGGGCGGGGGCGGGGGCGGGGACGGGGGCGGGGGCGGGAGGGACGCGTCGCGCCGCGGCGTCCACGTGCGAGTGCATCGCCGCCGAATCCCGGCGCCTGGAGCTCCCGCAGCATCGACCCGCCCGCCGCGCCGCTCTGCGCTGCTCTCGGGCGCCGACCGCCCCCGCGCCCACCCTCTCCCACGGCATCGCCCGCACGGCCGCCCGCACACCGATCCGCGTGTGGTGTGCACATCGCTCCGGTGGATGACGAGGTGGACGGAAGAATGTCAGCGTGTCGCTTGTCCAGATACTTCGAACTTTAGATGAGACGATTACTAATAATGTCAGATAATCACATACCGTAACACTTGCGATTATTGGGACGAATGCTACCAAATCGACGATTAGCGATGACTAGTTCTGAGATTATCTAAATGATGACCATATTTGTCATGATTTGGTCATCATATATGCCATATATATCATCATATAACATGATGACCATTGGTATATTCGAGACCACATTGCCCCAGATCATGAAAAAATGTGGTCAATTTATGTCAAATGTGGACAGTCAAACCTGAACCTTCTTACTGGATAAAAAGATTATTTTATTCTTCTTTACATTAAACATTAAAGTTATTAGTTCTGAAATGTACATTAACATTATGTATTTCTACCATATTAAAAAACAATCGACAGTATTTAAAAAATCTCAGAAAACATGATAATGAATTTATATGTAACCCACAAATTACTTTCTTGATCATAATTTTATTCCTTTCATTTAACTTACTAGCGTACAAGAACTCTCGCATGTTAAATTCAACCGTCTTCCCTATCTTTCCTTTTTCATACTAAGAAGGTAAGTTGTAAACGAAACGTGTTTATTTATTTAAAAAATTGAAATTAGTAACTTTCAATGTACTTATAGAATTTAAAATAATAATAAAGAACAATGAAAATGTTTGAAACAAATTTTGTATCAGGGTCATTCAGTATTATAGATATGTACCTGAAACAATTAACAATACTTCCTTAAAAACATTTGAAGTAATTTTACAATCTTCTTGACAGCTGTTCGCTTTTCTCGACAGTCACAAAAATATTACAGAAGGTTTTTTTCTCTCTCCAGAAATCTACTTAAAGTTGTCCATGCGAAAATATATGATCGGGCAAGCATAACCCTACACTTTGGAATTTTATTTAACATTATTACCGAACTGAGAGGTACATCCGTACAATTTAATCGCCTAGAATATCAGTTAATCAATTAATTAGTTTCATTTTACATACAGTGGTAGACTCTGCACGTCTCTGAACAGGTGGGGTAGTATCGACAATTGCCGGAGAAGCAAAATTGAATAGAATGTCCATGAAACTCTCGTCCTATAGATTACGTTGTGATGAACATTACTTCGTGATCTTTGACTTCAAACTTCCAGATTTTAAGGACCTAGAACGCTCCGTTTAGGACTTATTCAACTGACTAAACAGATTTTAATTCAACTAACTAATTAAATTTTAATATTGCTGCCCGAGTGTTCGGTGATGAATTTGACATGAATATTTAGATTCATTTTTTCAACAAATCCTTCATATTTTTAGTCAAAGTGCAAATCGTCACATCTCTGTGAAGTTCTCTTCCTTTGGCGATCTCATTTATGATGATTGATTACGTCTGCGCAAACACATTTACACTACTGAAGTCGATGAAGTGGAGGATCGCTGAGGAAGTCGAAGAAGTGGAGGATCGCTGAGCAAGTCGAAGAAGTGGAGGATCGCTGAGCAAGTCGAAGAATTGGAGGATCGCTGAGCAAGTCGAAGAATTGGAGGATCGCTGAGCAAGTCGAAGAAGTGGAGGATCGCTGAGCAAGTCGAAGAAGTGGAGGATCGCTGAGCAAGTCAAAGAAGTGGAGGATCGCTGAGCAAGTCAAAGTGGAGGATCGCTGAGGAAGTTGATGGAGTGGAGGATCGCTGAGGAAGTCGATGAAGTGGAGGATCTCTGAGGAAGTCGAAGAAGTGGAGGATCGCTGAGCAAGTCGAAGAAGTGGGGGATCGCTGAGCAAGTCGAAGAAGTGGAGGATCGCTGAGCAAGTCGAAGAAGTGGAGGATCGCTGAGCAAGTCGAAGAAGAAGTGGGGGATCGCTGAGCAAGTCGAAGAAGAAGTGGGGGATCGCTGAGCAAGTCGAAGAAGTGGGGGATCGCTGAGCAAG
Source organism: Teleogryllus occipitalis (assembly GCA_011170035.1). NCBI lineage: Eukaryota > Metazoa > Arthropoda > Insecta > Orthoptera > Gryllidae > Teleogryllus > Teleogryllus occipitalis. Next base: position 21,956 of record BLKR01011001.1, read on the forward strand.
TCGAAGAAGTGGAGTATCGCTGAGCAAGTCGAAGAAGTGGAGGATCGCTGAGCAAGTCGAAGAAGTGGAGGATCGCTGAGGAAGTCGAAGAAGTGGAGGATCGCTGAGGAAGTCGAAGAAGTGGAGGATCGCTGAGGAAGTCGAAGAAGTGGAGGATCGCTGAGCAAGTCGAAGAAGTGGGGGATCGCTGAGTAAGTCGAAGAAGTGGAGGATCGCTGAGCAAGTCAAAGTGGAGGATCACTGAGGAAGTCGATGGAGTGGAGGAAAGTTGAGCAAGTCAATGAATTGGAGGATCATTGAGAAAATCGATGAATTGGAGGATCGTTGAGCAAGTCGATGAATTGATGGATCGCTGAGCAAGTCGATGAAGTGGATGTTCTGGAGCAAGTCGGGATGGTTATTTGCAAGCGTTCTAATAGACCGAAAACTATTTTGGCGTTCGAAATCCATTCTTTACATTACAGTACTTTGTTATATTACCTATAATTTGTTTTCTCTCCAAATCTATATTCTTTTTTTATGAATACTCGAAGTTGTCTTTCAAAAGTAAGCTATATTTTCCCTTTGAGCTGAAATTGCCTTTTCTTCGATGCTTCAGTAGAAATATTTTTCTTACCAAGATATATGTCTGTTTTTTTACATGACTTATTAATTTTACAGTGAAATACTCTTTCGTCGGGTATCATGATTACATCGACTTCTTCTACTGTATAACAAAGTATGTCCTTCATGCCATTCACAATTACAGTTTATTTTATTATTAGGGAAAAAATAAGGAACATGAAATCTACAGGTCTTGAATAAATGAAAATATTTAATAAGAAACAAAACGCACAATTTTGTAGGTCGTCCATACACTGAAATATAGAACAGCAGGAGAATAATTTTCTGCACTACAAACTATGCAAAATTAAGGGTTTCGAAAAATATTGTATCACTGTGTACACTACTTTACTGTATAGTACTTTCCCACATGGAATTCACATATGCTTTCAAGGATATAAAATTATATTTTGTTGTGCTGCTCACCTAAATTTTTTCTTGTACTTCAAGAATTAGATCTGTTTACACGAGATTATTTTGTGCTTCTCGAAACTAAACTACCTGAAAAATTAAAGGGTATTCTAAAAGAGAGGAAATGCAATGTTTGTAAACTAACAATTGTAATACTCGTATGTTTTGGATTTTACGCTACTGTTTGAAACGAATGTTTTGTTTTTGGTCCAAAGGTTACCAGAATATTGAGGCAGAGGATTGAAATAGGGTGTTATAAATTTCTATTAATTTCATTATTTTTCTTAAGTGTACTCGTATCTACTGAATTTTGAAATTTTATTATTTGCAAACATTCCGTGATGTCCCTCTCCGATTTGGATGATTCTTAAATTAATTGTAATTTATGGGAAAAAATTTTTTTTGTGCTTTTCCTATTTTCCGTCAAAGATTTAAAGCGATAAAATCATTTTCCACTGTGTGTGGCATAAAGTGCTGATTTCAGTGTTGAGCATGGATCTCGTTATCACCGTACTCCCTTGTCTTTCGTATTACCCGGCGCTGAACAGATTAATGTTCCTGCTTCCCGGGCGTCGACGCAGAACACGGCGGCGGCGGCGGGGTGGATGGCGCCCGTCGGGGTCCCACGCGACGCATTAAGCATATTAGGAGAGTGTTTACGGTGAGGAGTCCTCGGAGCGTATCGAACGCTGAACGCGAGCTCTGAGAAGGCAGGGCGGGCGCGGTCGCGCGACTCCGTGCTGCGTGCTGATCGATTCTGCGGGCGCCCGCCCGGGCTGCCGCCCCCGCGTCGCTCGCCGCGCCCCGCCCCGCCCCGCCCCGCCCCGCCCCGCCCCGCCCCGCCGCGCGCACGCTCCGCCCACGCGCCCCGAGGGCAGATGGGGCGTGCGCTCCGTCCCACGACTCGCTGCGTACGCGGGCACCCACCTTCGGAGAGGCGGCGGTGGCAGAGGTGGCTGGATTGGTGTTGGTAATGGATGGATTGGTGTTGGTGGTAGCGATTCGTGTGTACGCGATTAGTGTGTACGCGGGTAGGCACCTTGGGAAAGGCGGTGGGGACGGAGGCGGCGGCAATAGCGGCGCCTGCGGTAATGTTGATGGTGGCGGAACTGGTGGTGGTGAATGGGTTGATGGGCATGGTGGTGGTAGCGACTCAATGCATACGCGAGTAGACACCTTGGGAAAGGCGATGGAGACGGAGGCGGTGGCAATAGCGGAGGCTGCGGTAATGTTGATGGTGGCTGGTCTGGTGTTGGTGCTGGATAGATTAGTGGACATGGTGGTGGTAGCGACTCAATGCGTACGCGGGTAGCCACCTTTGGAGAGGCGGTGGGGACGGCGGCTGGATTGGTGTTGGTAATGGTTGGATTGGTTTGGGTGGTGGTGGCAGCGATCAGGGCGAAGGCATTGGAGCTATGGTATAGTAGGGTGGTAGGGTGTCGTTGTTGTTGTTGTTGTTGTTGTTGTTGTTGTTGTTGTTGTAATAGGTCCTGATGACAGAGGCGGAAGCGCTAGACAATGTGAAGGTGGCGGTGACGCACATTCTGGTCAGGTGGTTAATCGCGGATGCGTACTTAAAAACATGTATTGCTTTTATTAATATGCTTGTATTAACTTAGAAAGGTGAAATTTACTTTCTTTATGTTTGTCAGTGTTTACGCTTCTTAAATAATACGATGTAATTGATTTCCCTATTGTAGAGTAGCTGTTCCATTCATCCTCAATTTGGTACTAACATTGTAAAGTTCATTCCAATTACCTTGAAACACAAATAGTGGAATTAGTTTGCCATAATTGTGGCAGATGAAACGATACACAATTGCCGTAACTTGCGCTTGAACCACACATGTGAGGCAGAGAAGGAAAGGAAGAGTATCCGTGAAATGATAATATTTAGTAGGAATGTTTGGTAATAAATACCGGAAATTTGAATCCAATGATAGATCAAATACTGTTTTCCAAGAAGTGTCTAAAGCAAATATCAATTTAAAACCGACAATGACAATGGATTTTCACAAAATTGAAAATTTATTTACGTTTCCCCTGAAAGTCTTCATTTGTTCAATTTGCTTCTTCCAAAATCTGCCCATGGTATGTTGAAAGACTTGTTGCCATTTAAGTCGATTAGAATCAGTCTGTTCTAATTGGCTTGTCAACAAGATGAGTACTTCTTGCTACAAATAGATTATTTGATTGGATTTGTATTCATCTTGATAGCTTCAGACGAATTAGAGTAAGACTTACCTATATTATCTGCAAATATATTTCGTCGATATTTCAGGTTACCATGATCTCATTTACATTGGGTTAAGTTCAGGTATATATCATAATCACGTTTTGTACATTTTATGGAATGCCTTTGAGCAAAGAAATACAATAACAAACGAGAACGACAACTGACAGAAAAGAAACAAGAGCCATTCGGCAATAAGAGGGAGAAAAAATAATCATGGAGGGGACCAAAAAAAGAAAGAATATCAGAAGGAAGATAGGTTGCTCCGTGTGTCGCTAACCTGAATAACGACGGGGGAAGGCTGAGTGACGTCACAGCGTCGTGTGCAGGGTTTCCATTTCATTCATTACTCCTTTGGCCGCTATTCACTGGAGCAGCGCGCGTCTCGCGGGGAACGCAGCGCACTCGCGCCCATGAAACCGGACACGTTGGCTGCGTGCCACCAACAATTACCTGTACGAACAGAGATACAGAATCACGTTTGAGTCGATAGATCACTACCACCGCATCATAAAAGAGAGAGACAGGGAGCAAAGCTCAAATTACACTTCAGTCATTTCTGCGTTCTTCTTCCAGGCGACGGATACGCGATATTTCAATGTTTGAAAAGTTCAATTTGTAAAATAAAATTAACGTTTATTAAATGACATTAAATAAATTTCAAAATTGCTTTATAACTCGCGATGTGCATCTTCTACGATGATACGATTCATGATGTCTTTTCTACCTAAATTTGTAAATTATGATAGTTTTAGAATTTATAAAACAAAGTTCACGCTGGTTGTACAAAAGTCAAGGATTATGAAACGCTGCCTTATGAGGGTGAATTTATAGAAAACATATTAAAAATTTGGTAGGAAAGAAAATTTGCGACATGGAACACTAAAGATTCAAAGCGCACCAAACTGCGAACAAATTTGTGAAGTAGAGAGTTTGGCATATTTACAACGTCAAAATTGTCACTTCCTTCTTTTCCCTGAGGTCGTAATTTTGGTTCCAAGAAGTCTCTCCTCAGAACGCTGACCTGTTGGTCACCGACAGTGTTTATGGAAAGTTCTATCATTATGTGGGAGCGGAGCGAATCATTATTCTTTGCTGGGAGAATCCGCTAACAATTTCTTAAGAAAAGGATATTAAGCACGACTTATCGTGCCGCGTCGTAGCCGACTTTCAGAGATTCAAAGGCCATTTTGAATAATTATTCAAACTTTGGGAACATATATTACCATTTTAATTCACTGAATGACAATTTTACGACTTATCAATGAAAAAATAATCAAAGTACAATAAAAACAAAGAAAGTATAATAATTCAGAGAAATTTGGGTGTTAAATATTTTAATAAATGTTAATTATTGTGGTTACATTTTTTCTTCATTCAGATCCATGAAATATCACGAGACCTCCAGTATTACTACTGAATTTGATGCCACGACAGTTTTTACGGTGGATATTATTTACAAACTTCTAACAAAATTTGAGGCCCCCACGCTTGGGTCCAGTGAACACGACGTGTGCTTTATACAGCCTAAGTGAAATGCGAGCAAAATAGACAAGTCGACCGTTTGATTCTTTCATCAACAGAATTCATCAATTGGCTCACAATTATTAGGGAAATGCGTTAGCCGGTTGGACATTACGAGGTTAGAAGGTATTCGCAACGAGCACAGAAGAAAACATAACCTTTCTTTGAGAAGACGGGCATAAAAGAAGACATCTATGGCAGTTGTCAGAGCGGAGGTGGCGGCAAATGTTAAGTTGTCTGTGGTAGAATCTTTCTTCCTTCAGAACGGGAAACATTATCAGTTTATAGATACTTGGCTGTCCGGGAGACGTCGCGCCGATATGTGCCCTGAGGAAGATCGCAGTATGACGGCCGAAACGTTGACAACTGTACCTAAGTCGGCGCTTACCCGGACAGCCAAGTATATATTGACTGCGGCCACGAAAGCCTAAGCTTTCGTTATAAAGTTTGACATTTACTGCCAGTAAACGTGCAGGTAACTTGACGATTCTGTAGCTGGAAACTCAATTTAAATACGAGTGAAAGAATTGAGCCGACTGCGCCGAGAGGAGCAAAACGTTCCCTTGGCAGCTGTGTCGGAGCGCGCAGTGTTACACGCAACGAGGGAGCGCTCTGCGCCGGGGCTTGGCCCAGGCGCGTGTGGCGGCGGGGGCGGGCCTGCGGTGTAGGTGGGTTGGCGCTGCCCATTAATGCGCCGGCGGAGGCAGCGGCGGAGGCGGTGGCGCCGGCGGTGGCGGCGGCGGCGGTGGAGGCGGCGGTGATGGCGGCGGCGGCGGCGGCGGTGGCGGCGGTGGCGGTGGCGGCGGCGGCGGTGGCGGCGGTGGTGAAGGTGGCGGTGACGGTGGCGGTGACGGTGGCGGTGACGGTGGCGGTGGCGGTGGCGGCAGAGGCAGCGGCGGTTGTGGTGGTGGTGGTGGTGGTGGTGGCGGTGGTGGCGGCGGTGGCGGCGGTGGCGACGTGGGCGGCGGGGGCGGCGGGGGCAGCGGGGACGGCGGCGGCGGCGGGCTGGGCATGTGGCCGAGATGCTTCAGTGCCGTTCTGGGAGCGACGGTGCGACAGAGCGAGTTAACAGCAGAGACGGGAAGTGCTGAGCAGGCGCGGCGCGGCTGTAGGAGCGGCTGACATTGGAGAGACGTTGGCACGCGTAGAGTTTGGCTGAGTCGGGGTAGAAACGGCTAAGAGCGCAAAGAGAGGGCAGAGGTTGTGTTGTTGGCTGAGCGTGATGGAGCAGCGATAGTGAGTGTGAAAGAAAGCTTTTCAGTTCGAAAGGGGGAAAAGTGATATTATAGCGAGTATTTGGAGTAATGGACGTGTATAAGCTCTTTTATTGGCGTTGTTGCAGTAGTAATTAATGAAAAGTGCTATGAAAATGAAAACTCTATTACGATGTCTGAAATAAGCTCCTTGATCAAATGCTAGTAACATTATTACTGAATTGTAGTCTAAAGTACAAGTCCGATTCGTTTGTTGTTTGAAGAGAATTTGTTTTCAATTTTTTCGTCCATATTCATTTATTAAGATATAATGAAGAGATAGTCTTGTACATCGAAATTATCAGACATTAAAGTCCAAAATGTGTAAAAATTGTATGTTAAGTGATCATATTTACGTATTCTGAAAATCTAATAATAATTATGGAGTGAAAATTCCTTTAGAAACTTACTTCATCTCAAGATAAATATTTCATTTCAAAATTCTTTTCAAATACATAACCCTAGAAATTATATGTGATTTGATCAATTTTCACTTGTGAAATGTTGATAATTGGCTTTGATTCAAGAGTTCAGTTGGAATTCAGTTCAAGTGAAATAACTCATCATTTTCGTGTCTGATTTGTACAGAGTTTTGGCATGGTAATTAACAATGCAAAGGGAGACCACTGCTGCAAGCCAATGAAAAAGGCAATTGGATACGAGAAGATTAAGCGATTTTCAGAGAAATGAAAAAGTCAGGAACTGGAGCAGAGGTGGTTACCAAGAAAGAGATACAAGACGTTTATCCACTTTAACGAAATCCCGGTGGAATTAAGAAAAATATTACTGTACATTTTGTTGTATTCTATTCGCGAAACATTGCATTCAAAGCTCCAAAAGTTAAAATAGATATCTGATTCAGCAACTCAAGTGGCCGTTTTAATTCCCAGAAAGAAGCGTCATAGAAAACCGATATTGGAGAGTTTTGTGGATATTGATTTTTTGGTTTAATGTGAAGGATAATTGCACATTGTTTTTCGAAAACGTTAAGAATCAGATTTTTTTATGAAAGGTCAGCTTATAACGCTATTCACTATATTATTGTAAAAATGTCCATGAACAACTCGGTCCACGGGATTTGATCGGGTATGTAAAAACCATTTGAGACAATACCCAGGGATACGCAAGTACATCTTAGAGTACAAAAACATCAACACTTCTTGTTTCGTAAATTGTGAAGTAAAACATGAATTCTAACAACGTTGTAAAAAAAGAATTGATACATATTTGGTCTTCGACAACACTTCCTACGAGTTTTCTACCGCCAGGAATTTGCTTTTTATACCTCGAAAATTATTTAAAACGTACATTAAGAAGAATTTAGCTGATAACGATGAACGAAGTTTGGTAACAATCAAGAACATTGAAAACACACGAATCACTGTCTTCTTTTCCGAAAAAGTTGATATTTTTTATAGATATACTATTTTTTAGTCAATAACTTTCATTTCATGATCTACATAGTTGGTTTGTCCGAATCCGAGAATATTCATCTGTATACTCTGATGATTACTAGAGAACAATTTCTGGTCCCCGGGTCGATTCCTGCATGCTATTTCAAACATTTTAAATACAGTAAGTGGTATAAAGAGGTTCCTCATTTGAACTTTGGGCCTATGTTTATATAATCGATTTAATTTACATACTCTTCTATTAATTGCCAGAAATTTCTTGCAACTAATAGAACATTTCCATAGTTGCGACTAAAAAATTCCTATTATTTGCAAAGAATACGATATTCGCGTGCATGCCTTCTTGATGTAGAACATCCAACGCCTATCCCACATTCGTCGCTCTCACCAAAGTTCCACTCTACCTCTCTCCGTCCTGCATGCCCGACGCCTTCCTCACCCGCTCAGACCCGCAGCCATTCCCCTGTCACAGGGCTATGCCAGCCCCCTACCCCTCCCGCCTCGCTCGTCACCATCAAGCCCGGCCTACTCCGTGACCTGCGCCGCCGCTCCGGCGGAGTCATTCGTTCGCAAATTGGACGCACGGGGCGCTGGCACGTAAAGCTCCGCGCCGTGCTTGCGCTGCTCATGAACACGGGCGCACGCTGTTGCGGACAAAGGCTAATGACGAAAAAACAGCACGCGTCGCTCTTCGGCGGGCCCTGCATGCGGGACAAACCCAAACTGACAATGCAGTATTTTCATTAATACGCGACATTTGGGAAATACAAAAGGAGATGCGTAAATATAGGCTCTCCCCGTAATGTGAAGCGAATGTGCACCGTACCCATGATAACGTATAAACTTCATACATAAAATGAAATTAATACATTTCATTCTTGTCCAGGATCATATTGAATCTAAATATAGGTAATATATAAAAATGATGATAAAAATGATGTTTTTATATCCATATCATCTCTGTACTGTAACCTCAATTGTAACCTCAATATTGTAAAAACTAAAAATTGACAATGTAAAATATAATATATTGTATTTATGTAGTCGCTAATGACCTAGCCGTTGATGCGACTTAAAATAAATTAAATTAAAAAAAGTTAAAAAAATAATGAATGTGTATACGTTGTTTTAGCATTACTATAGAATACGTAGAGGATTTTCTAACAAATTTTGCAAGAAAACGTTTGAGCATCAGAAAAAAAGCGGGTATGCGCAGTTCAGAATGATACCTCCAACATGTTTTATTCCGGTATAACGCAACCCGCAGACCATTTTGCCACTTAGAAATTGCCCAGCAGCATTGAGGGCAGAGTATATTAGTGATGGAAAATTTTACCAAAACATCGATACATCAATGTTTCGATACCTCGCTAAGGGGTTTTCGATGTCGATGAAAAACAGATGTTTTAGTTATAGACTAATAAACATACTATTTTCCTATCCATTGTTAATTACAGTACGTAAAAGGGATATATTTTGTTTGGTTACCAGCATGTTAGTGGTATGTTCATAAAAATTATTATGGAACGTAATGAATCAAATTAACAATAAAGAGCATCGTGATTTGCTACTTTACCCTTTCGTCACTTTCATTCATGCCCCATTGAAACAAAACCACCTAAAATTCCCTCAGATTGCACAGGCGAAATGTGCAGCGTGATAAAGAGGATGATGCAAAACAACGATACTGCTGTGAATTGCTGCTACACTAAAACGTGCTAAAACCTCTTTATTAAAAAAAGATTAAAATCATCCATGTTTAGCAAGAAAATATCGATGTTTTAAAAATAGATGTTTTTTACCACTGTTATCTTCGATGAGGGCGGCGGGGGCGGCGGGGGCGGCGGGGGCGGCGGGGGCGGCGGGGGCGGCGGGGGCGGCGGGGGCGGCGGGGGCGGCGGGGGCGGCGGGGGCGGCGGGGGCGGCGGGGGCGGCGGGGGCGGCGGGGGCGGCGGGGGCGGCGGGGGCGGCGGGGGCGGCGGGGGCGGCGGGGGCGGCGGGGGCGGCGGGGGCGGCGGGGGCGGCAGGGCGGCGGGGGCGGCGGGGGCGGTGGGGGCGGCGGGAGCGGCGGCGGTGGACGGCGGCGGACGGCGGCGGCGGGTGAAAGAGGGCAAGTCGAGGTGGGTCCCGTCGAGATGAGATCGGTGGCAGGCAGAACAGAGTGCAGGATGGCGGTGAGGTGGAGATGTGAGGGAATGCTTGGTGGGAGAGCGGGTCGGCGGTCGGGGAAAGGTGAGGCAATAGAGGTGGGAGCTCCCAGGATGGAAATGAAATTACTTCCACTTTACAATGTACATAGGATCCAAGACGATCTAAATGATTGAGTTGGCTGAGGGCGTATACCGACTCAGCGCTTCAGACCAAGGGTCGCGGGTTCGAGATTTTTTCGGTTACGGTTATTTGTCCCTCATGTATGTCGCGGAGGGCCTCACGTTCTGCTGACTCCAGAGCAGAGGAGCCCGCAAGTGTGTTTGTGCCTAGTGTATGGACGAATATGCTTCTATTTGCGGCGTAAAGGCCATAGGGAAAAAATTGAATTATTGAATTCATTTCTTTTCCTTTATAATAGATGAATGGGTTGAATAAATACCCAAGATACTCCACGTACTTCATCTATGATGATAATAATAAAATAGAATTTAAAATAATTGTCTAATTTCATTCGCTATTTATTTAAATATCTCTAAAAATTCGTCCTAAAGTAATATTCTTTATTGTTAAGGTTATTTACAGGTCAAAGTAAATTTGTAGAGCTTAGAATAAATTTTAGGGTCAGTAATTAATGAGCACAGAGGAATAACGATTTTACAATGAATTTAATGGGTAAGTTTGAAAATTTCAATCTAAGAAAAAGAAGTTTTAGATGCTAAAGGCATCGTTGTTTTAACAAAGTTCATTCTTCACATTTTGTTCGTAAGATAGCTGAGCAGCTGTTTTTGATTACGGAGCGACGTTTTAAAGAGAACGGTTAAAGATCGTCGGTTAGAACATCGCTGAGATGAGACAAAGTCATTGAGAGACAGTGCATGTGAGAATAAAATTATTTCTATAATTTTGTCACCGTCTTATGAATAGATTATATTAGCGTCTCTTTGAATGTTCAAAATTCTGAATACTCTTTGAATGTTAAAAAATTTTAGAATCGTCTCTTCTAAATATAGGAATAATTTGAATGTTTTTTATCCAATTATCTCTTGTTTTTATTCGTTTTGTGTGATTCTCTTACGAACGACAAGCATTACTTCTATTTTATCTTCTATATTTTAGGTTTTGGCCTATGGAAAAGTAATTTATGTTATTCTATTCTTTCTTTCCGAACCCTATTTCTTACAAGTTCTCTTCTTGCAATTTTCTATTCTAACTCTCTACTCTGATCTTGAGAGATTTTCTGGCATTTTCTAGCACCTTCGAGGCAGCTCTTAGTGTTTGAGCTTGCAATTGTACATCTACGTTCGCAACTGTTTATAGTTTGACCTTTCCTTTGATATATTTCTATAGCTCGGAGCCATATTGTGATTTTTTAAAAGTAACAAATATTGTTTTCTCGTTTGTTCATGTAAATATCGAAAATCAATGTAAGAGAATTATTTATTGCTTAAGCAATAGTAGATAGAGGACAAAAACTACTTTTTTGAATTTTAAGAGGACATGACAACCAGCGCAACAAATTTACAAGATTCCTTTGGCACTTAAGCATCGAAATTTTATATAGTATTTGTTACATTTTTTTAATTTGTTACTTTTCTATTTTAATGACGTTTGTCATGAGTAGGAAGCGGATTTTTATTACCCAAAAAAAGTTTGTCAAAAGGGATCAATAAAATGCTCTTAAAAGATTTTTAAAATGCCCTAAAAGCAAAGGAAAATGACGTAAAAGTGTGATCGGATGAACGAATGTTCGGATGAAAACTCAGGCTGGATACGTTACTGATACAGTTGAGGCTACTTCTATTCGTTGAAGTGCACTCAGCTTGCAAACGTTTGGTTTGGATTGTTCTTTACCAGGAAATCTGTCTTTAGTTATCCCAAAAGCCGCTGAACCGACGATGGCGCTGATAGGCGTCAGAGGAACCTTCAAATACACTGACATTACAATTTCTGAGCGAAGAAATCGAATAGGCTACTCAGGCATTCTGTGAAGAACATATGTCTCTGAGCAGGTGGGGTAATATCGAGAAGCGCCGGACCAGAAAAAATATAATAGAATGTTCGTAATACTCATCCTGTTGATTAAGGTATATAAAGCGTATATATGGGCGTATATATAAAGCGTATAAATTATGAGGCCTCTGGCCTCAAAATTTTAGTTTTTAATGCCGTAGAATGCTTTGTTTAGGAGTTATTTAACGATATAGATTTAAAAGCTGAATGTTGCGGGTTGCACTTAACATGAGTATTTAGTTTTGTTCCATACTTTTTTCGTGAATTTTTCCGATATTTTAATAGATATTCTGTTATTTGTGGCGGAGGTGAATCCAACAAATGAAAGACAAGTAAAATTTGTCCAGCCGTTCTTGAGTTATAAATGATGCAACTAGTGTTATAGCCTTTGTGTTATTTATTTAGATTATAAGGACGTGTACAGTACTACAATTTATATACATTTGCAGAGAGTTTTAATACATTACTATCGTTGTGAAAGCTCTAGAGATATTTGCCCATTATCTTAAACTTATTGTAATGGTTAACAAATAAACAAACTAGACGCATTTGAAAACATTGTATTTATTATTATTATTATTATTATTATTATTATTATTATTATTATTATTATTATTATTATTATTATTATTACTATTATTATCATTTTTTATCTCACTTTTATCAAGATATTTTTACGTTGTATCTCCAGGAGAACGACTGCTCGCCGCTTGAATTCTTTCAGGTGCTCTGCTCATTCTGCAGCACTTCGATTCACGCCCACTTTCCTCTTACCTCCACAGCGCTGCTCGCGGATCCGCGCCAACTTACCCCGGGGAATCTTCGAAGGAAAAACGAGCATCAGCGCTATCGGGGCGCTGGGAACGGCGAGGGCGGTGAGGGCAGCGGGGGTGTTGCAAATCACCGTTTGGAATATGACGAGACGCTGGGTGGAATTGAATCCTGAACTACTCGCTAGGAAATGCGGATGACAGAGTAAAGTAGAAAAGTAAAATGAAGGATATAGGGAAGTAAAGTAAAAAGTAAAACAGAACAATTTTTAATTGTTGAGTTGTCAAATGTATATTTTTTAGTATATTCGAGAAGATATTGACATATTAGTAATATCTTACATTCTGGATCATCAACATTTTTCTCTGTTGTCTGTACATGTACTGTGAAAGAACGAATTCCGTACTTGAATAACATTGTGTTAAATTTTATATAAAGAGTGGCATAATTGATGAAGAGTGATTTTGGGTTTAGAATGTAGGCTAGAAAATTTTAAGGATGGGAAATTATTCCTCCAATGCATGTCTTAGTAATTATCAGTAATACAAAATTGATTTTTCCTTAACTATCATTTACGATAATGGTTTGAAATACGTTTTAGTCGATAAGTACATTATTATTTCCAAGCAATATTTTTTCAATTGTTCCAGAAATAAAATATTAGCATGCGAGGAGAAATAAAAACCTCTCACTAGAGAGCATGTTGTGATTAACTGCAGAATACCGCAGATTAACCGCAGGCTCGCAAGATTTCAAGAGCATTGGGTGTTTTGATCTCCTCAGATTGAGCGGAAAAGTTGTACATGGGTGTTTGACGAAAATACTATTATGCACAAGACTGTGGTGAATAGGCGCTTCACGTACAAGGAATAAGAAAGCTCTGTTGGACATGGAGAATGCACGATCTTGACAATGGACAAGATCGGGTATTGACTTGATGGGATTAATAACAAAAGGGATGAGTTGTGGTCGAAGATAATCTAAGGTGACAGTAGAGGAGAATAGAGCCAACAGTAAATAATAAAAGTACATTTTTCACCGAGTGATTTCTCGAAATTTTAGGCGATAGTTGACAGACAATACAATTATGAGCGACATAATGATAATAATGATGATGCTAGTAGACGATGGAAGAAAACATTGAAGGTTGTTGAAGTGGAATTGCAAAATGAGGTATTACAAGAAGGGTGGAGCATCGCGAAGTATAAGTGAAAGATAAGAAATGGTAACGGCGAAGATGAAGAAGAATGCTTAATGGCTGCGAAATATTGTCAATGGAGAATTTATTTCTAATCTCAATAAAAATATACATATTTCTTATGAGAAGTCCATAATACCTTTTTTTATTTTTAAAGGGAAGATTGTTGCAGTGAAACGGAAAATAATGAAATTTTAGAGATGAGTGGAGAGAAAGGGTGGTAGAGGTCGGGTAAGAAGAGAATGGCAAAGGTCATCGACATATTGCAGGTACCGAAGGAGCTCGGCGCTAGGTGTGAACGATAGAAAACCGCTGAGCGGAAAATGTCAGAGTGGACTCAAGAAGAAATTGTTATAGGTCTCCCCCAATGACGTTTCGTAGAAACTCGAAGGTATTAAGGCTTCAATAATATTAAAAGACAATATGTGGACGAGAATACTTGAAACAGAAAATTTTGAAGATTATTCTATAAAGACACGTCACAAACGGTGAAATAGTATTGCATGAAAATGTCTCTTAATTGATTATATCGTAGATAAAGCAAAGAAGCCATTCACTATAACAACAAAACCCAGTTCCTGGACCGCTCTTGAACTATATTCCAAAGACGTCTTGAGTTTTGCGAAAAGTATCAAAGAAGTTCTACAAAAAATTTTGGAAATAAGATTTTGAATATCCTTTTTTAAAATCACAAAGCATGTTTTCTCATTAATAGTTAAAATGGATTACGGGCGGATTCAGAAAAAATTATTGAAGGAGGTGTATTAAAATAATTAAAGGGAATCATATTTTTCTTTCTTGTATGTATAATGCAGAGAGTAGTATTGTATTTCTGCATGGAAAATGTCTATTTATTATAGAAAAATTTTGCCTCACAATCCCTAATATCGAACAGCTCCTATATGTGATGCATTACTTTCTCGGAAACATAGCTTAGTCAGAATCTATGTTTTAAACAATTATTGCTTCAAAATAAATATTAGCAATCTACACAATAATAAATTAGTCGTCAAATTCATGTTTACAAAACTTTAAATTATAATTGATTTTTATCCGATGTTACTCAATCAACTCATTGTTACTCAGTGTATATATTTATCACAACAAATGAGGAAAATACCTTTACTGATATCACGAGCGCTATGATTTATTCTTCCCATCATAAACCTCCCTAGATTCTGTTAACAAACTTGCGCGCCGTGTTTCGTGTCGCACATATGAAGGAGCAACTGCCTCCCCTCCTACGATTCATTTTGACGCAGCTATCTCTGTCTTTGCGTCTGTTCATCTGATCCAGTCTTTCGTTCGTAAAGTACTCAGACTCAGTAAAACAGAAATACAAATATTGTATTATTTTATTACCTCATCCGTAATAGAATACATACAATACTTCATTCTGTCCAACATAATCAAACATTCCAGATAGCGAAGGTCTTGGATCTGTAAAAAATAGGAAAATTATTAGGATAATGGATCACAGGATCGGTCCAATTAATGAATTACATTAGTTTCCAACGTTTCGGAATATTTAATTCCTTCATCAGGGCTTACTAATACATATACTGGTCAAACATAATGTTCCTCCACAGCACAACTCCAATACAGAGTTGCTGAAGCACACACGTCCATAGCAGGTCCGACCATGGCCACGGCCCGAAAGAAAGTGAATGATATTTAATTCCTTCATCAGGGCTTACTAATACACATACTGGTCAAACTGGTCAAACTAATACATATACTGGTCATTCACCCTGATGCCCTGATGAAGGTAAGCCCTGATGAAGGAATTAAATATTCCGAAACGTTGGCAAACTAATGTAATTCATTAATTGACCGATCCCGTGATCCATTATCCTACTACTTAATAACGGTCGTGATTTCTACAATGGAAAAGGGTATATTATAATTGTTGATCTCTGATTTCCAAATAATTAAAACAATCTTACTTCATCACCTCTAACTATTTTAAGTTAAAATGCCTAACACATTCGGAGAGCGCTTACGACATGCCCATAAATTTAATAGAAACACTGTGCGTGCCAGAGTTTCTGAATCATCTGGACGATGCACCCATTATTTGATATCGCTGCTTACATGTTTTGATAACTTTAAAATGCGTTTTGGTTTGTTGTAAATGTTATTAATGTTATCAGAACGCAATAAAATTGTACCAGCATAAAAACACTTAGGCTGCACTTCTTTGGGCTATTTGGTTTCGTACAAATTAATAAGAGCATGAAAATATTTTATTACTTCATGAATTATTTATAGGTACGTCATAGTTCTGTGTTCCATCAATATTTTTTTTCACATTTGTTATTTGTATCATCCTGTAGTAAACTATTCAATGAATTACAGAAACGAGCTTTCTACATTTAAAAATTCTGTTATTCTTGTCGGATTTCGAGTATCGCTAATTTCTCAATAAACAATCATTTGAATTGTTCTTTTGTGATTTTAAGTTTGAGGTTCCATTGTAGAAGTTTTTTGCATCAAGTCCATTTTGTATTATTCTTACTTTCTTATTTTCAGTTTCAATTGCTTTTTTCATGCCACGGTAGATCTAAGAAGTTTTAATGGAGATCAGAGTACTGCAAAGATCTTTTGGATATAAGTATCGTGCAGTGTACGAACGAGCCCATCCCGCTCAGGCCGACTATTCCCAGCGCAAGGGCGTGAGTGCCCGGCTCGGAGCGCCGCGCCTGGTGGCAAAGGGAGAGTTCAGGGTGGGCCGGCGGGCCGGCGGGCTGGCGCGCCGGTGACGGGTGCGGCGTGCACGGGGTTGGCGCCGTCTCCGGGGTGATTAATCGCTCGCCGGATGCGACGCCATCTTGCGCTTCCGGCTAATTACACGCGTCCCCGCGGCGCGCCCTGAGCGACGCGGGGCGGGGCGGGGCGGGGCGGGGCGGGGCGGGGCGGGGCGGGGCGGGGCGGGGCGGGGCGGGGCGGGGCGGGGCGGGGCGGGGCGAGTGGCGAGCCGCGCAGGTGGAGGGGGGAGGGGGCGGGGCGCTCCCAAGGCGCGGTCGGCGCGACCCCAAAAAGAGGGGGGGAGGAAGCCTGGAACAAACGACGAGCTGAGGCGCGCTATCACCTCGCCAAGTGAATCGGTTTTCCGCGCAGTCATCTATTAGAGCCGATGTATCTCTTGTTGATGTGTCCCTGTCACATGTTTGAGATATTTAAGTGATAGTTATCTCTGATAATTCTTTAATTTGGTAGATATTTTTGCTTCGTTTTCATGCACTGAGAAATTTTTATTCCTTAATTATCTCTCTCAAGTTTTTTGCAGGATGTAAGCTGGCTGGTGTTGAAGTTGTGGAAAGGAGAGAAAGGCATACATCCATTCCAAGTCTCTCAAAAATTTAAATACGTGACAAGCTCTTTTACTTGATTGCAAAACTGCTGCAGGCGAATTCAAGTATTATTACTCTAAGGGAGTCTGGATTGAACAGGATTCTAGATAAGTCGATGTATTCAAATTACTCGGCCGTTAGGTCCAGCTACAATTACTTATTTTGTTTAATAATTGTTAGAGTGTTCAGGAAAACATACTGAAAAGATAAGTGTTCTTTTTTCACTCGCTTAAAGAAAATAATTTCCACAATGTTACAAATCACTCTGTGCTAGAACTTTGATGAAATTCTTTTAGAGCGGAAATGGTCTATCTCGAGTAAGTACAAAGATAAGATCCTCGTTACTACTTGAGCAACCCCTTTCTTAATGAAATGTTTGGCCTACTGTCACATAATTTATTTCATATATTATTTATAATAGGCTTTTATTCACTACGATTGCCGTATGTCAGACTTACCAGAACTGAGAACCAATGTTGTAAGACGTTATTGATCACAAATGTTCTAATAATTCATTGTCCTCTACTGACAACTATGATTAGTTTACCAATGACCTTGTTTGATAATTACTCTCCAATCTCTTATTGTAATAATATATCTTACGATATTCATGTAGTAAATAAATATAAAATTGTTCTAATAATCCATAGCCTTCAGTGTATTACTTTGAACGTCAGTATATCATATTTCGCAGGACGAACTAGTAAAATTTAAACAAACATTATAATTTATTGAAACTTGTACAAAATAGATAATACGTAGCCCAAAAATCGTAATGTAGCGTCCTATTACAATACTCGGACCAACAGGCTGATTTAATAATTCTCCAATATCGTGAAGTAATAAGATGCCTTACGTATTTCCGAAATAATTCTAATACCAGTAAGTAGGCTTAAAATAATTTCAAGAAAAAATATAGTACCTACTACGTTTGGAGCGTTTGATGCATCGTGTTTGCACGGTTGCGCCGATGAAACAGAGGGACACGGCATAGGGAGGGAGCGGGCCGTAAAAACTGGGCTGAGAGTCAACAGCCTCCGGCGTCGCCTTGATTTACCACGAAATCCAGAGCCTGTTTGCTCGCTTCGGCGGGCGCTGGCGGCGGCGGCGGCGGCGACGGCCGCAGGAGGGGGCCATGGAAAGGACGACAGACGATGCGGAGATGCGATCCAGGAGGAGGTTAGCGCAAGCGATGGGGGCGATGGAGCCGGCAGGAATAGCGGACTGAGAAGGTTACTGCTGAAACGATGGAGAGGAAGAGAGCCGCGGTGACGAGGGAACGGTGGCAAAGAAGAAGGGCGAGATTGTGAAGAGGTGGGGAGGTGGGCACTGGGGAAGCATTTTCTGTCGGGGACGTTTTGTTGGAGTACGTTTTACAGCAAAATTCTCATGAAAATTTATTACAAATAAATGTTGATTTTTCGACACAGGAATACGAATATAATGGAATAGAGAGAAAAGTTTTATGAGCCAAGATTATATAAGTGTCTTGAAAAGTAAGGAATTCCCTAAATGCGATCGTCATCATTTACAAGAGGAAACAGTACTGGAAAGAACTGGTGAAGAATAACGTACTGTTCTTAATTGGGAAGAATAACGTAATTGTTCTTATTCCTAACTATAGTGAAAAGAATGGACGAAATTTTTGAAAGTAATATTTTTGTATGCTTAAGAATGAGTTGTAATTTTGCTTCCGTTTTTAGATTTGTCGTTTTAATTGTACTATTTCCTGTAAAGCAAAGTTGCTGGTCTGCGAAAAATAAATAAATAGAAAAAAAATAGTGAAGATGGGAACATGTGTATGAGACAGAGTTTATTGTTTCAGTAATAGAAAGTCGCAGAGGAATATACGAACTGCTCGTTTGAATATTCTGTCAAAATGTTTGCTATAAAGTTGGCACCAATCTTTGCCATCCCCTCTTTGGCAACATCTCGTATTTTCTCCTCTGAGCGTTGGCAGTTGCAACTTCTGTACATGCATTGCGGTGTGTGTGTGTATGTGTGTGTATGTGTGTGTATGTATGTAAGCGTATGTATGTGTGTGTATGTGTGCAAGCGCGCATGTGCATGTTAGGGAATGTTTTCTCTCGCAGCATTTTTCCGCCCCTTCTCTCGAACGTATTTATTTTCCTCAGAGGTCCCCTGCGAGATCTCCTCAACGAGATATCTCGCAAATATTTATTTTTCTGACGCATGTAGATGCTAAGTTTGGCTTTAAAAAAGTTTGTATGATTTTTTGCATTACATGTGACACATACTTGTGGTATGAGTAAGTAACCTTTGTGAAATATTTGAATTAAAATTACGTAAGGTAGCTTGAATTTGTTTTCAAAATATTACTTTGTGTTAAATTAAACAAGACATACAAAATAAT
>BLKR01011002.1:0-41244 GCA_011170035.1 Teleogryllus occipitalis
AATCACTCAAACCAACTAAGTGGGAGAAGCCACAATGTACAGGCGAGCGGAATTCCAAAAGCAGCTACCCTGATTAGACGTCTCAGTTTACTTCGATCAATTCCTGGCGTCCGCTGATACAATACCCCGACAATGCGCTTGGGACCGCGCCATCTTTCCTTCTCTCCATTTCCACTTCCGTTTCCGACGATCTGATCATCCATCCCATAACGCTCTCCCCCTCTCATTCACGAGAACGTCTAGAGGTACTGCGAGAATGCGGAGATCCCCACAACCGACGCAATAGAGCGTATTGTACAATGGCGTGAGAGATTTGCAGTTACGATGCCCGATCCACACCAGCATAGTACCTATACCGTAAACACAGTGCCTCCACTGGGGGTAGAATCCGAAATGCGTGGCGGATGAGCTATTGAGACACATTCGTGCTATTAGGTATTAGTCTGCTGACAGGTAATGGATCATAGTAACAGAATAGGGAACGCTGAGACTGAACACATATTTTTCTAAGCCTCCATTTCTTCTTTTTCTCAATATTTTTAAATCTTGGCGCAAGAGTGAATGTTCTTTATGCATACTACTAATGTGAACTAATTAGTTCTTTGATTTCTGAAAAGATCCAACATGAAGTTCACTAAATTCGAAAATGTACTAAGATATGTGTATAAGGCCCCGTAACACTCGTTATGTTGTAATGTACTGTATAAGACAATTGAGTGCCATGCAAGTAAAGCTAAGTACAATAAATTCAAGGCTAATGAAGCTGGGAGTTTTTTTTTGTTTGTTTTTTTCTCCCTTTCAAAATTCAAAATTTAAGTAGTATATGACTTAGTGTAGGGATCACAGAATTTTGAAAATGTGCACACAATTCACTTTTCCCCATAGCACGTCATACGCAGTTTTTAACTGTTTTTGACGTAAAATAAATAAATAAATAAATAAATAAAAAGCAATATTTATCCTCCATTTGAAAGAAATTACTAGAGAAAATCCTATTCACCCCAAATTGCAAGTATGAGGGTTAAGTGGGGGGTGTTTGTCAAACTCAGCAAATTTAACAAATAAAGACTACAATTCATTGCAAATTGCAATGCAAGCAATGCAAAAACAGCAGTAAATACTCATATTTGCCATCCCCATATGGCTTGTTCCTTGCTGACTCCGCCTACCACTTTATACAACATGCACTTAGGCTACAAAACAATAATCAAGTTCAAATTATTCGGTAGTGAATTATTAATTACTTAATTGCTCGTCATATAATATCCCTCTGAATATAGAAAACAGAGGTGAAGGGAATAGTTAATAGTTTCACCAGGAATTGAAGTACACATTTTGGGGGAAAGTAATACAATTCCCAATTTTCGGGGAAAGTAAGATGGATTCCACTAGTCATCGACAGAAATTTCTTCCACGAAATTTCTTCCACTCTCGAATCAAATTCGAAATATTTCATAAATTCGTTGTCAATTTCTAAATAAAAGAAACAAATGAGGAAAGGAAAAATGTATTGTTCTGCGCACATTCATTTAGGCAAAACTCCAACGAATGCGATCTTCCATTTATTAAAACTGATCGATGTATATTTTTTATTCACCAAAATTGTAAATGAGTTTTCATGCGTATGCTTAATATAAACAAATGAAAGTGCATGTTACGAACCTCATTTACACGAAATGTATAATTTAATCATCTGTCATCGACAAATTTACGCATAGCAACGCTGCCAAATAACTGCACGCGATATGGAAAAATGAAAAACATTTTTTTAAAATTCAGTGCATCAAAATTAGTAAATGGCACTTTTCGAGATCCTTTCTGCAATAAAAAAAAACAACTTTTCATTGGCAGGATAGTTTATTTCCGTCATACTTGTGGGCTTCCTCAACTTCAGTCTCCTCTCTGCCTGAGGTCGCGGGCGGGCCGATGGGCAGCAAAAGCAGGAGGTGGGGAGGGTGGAAGGGGCAGTCCGGACGAGCTGCCATCGGCAGTCGGGCGCCGATCGCAATTTGCGTAATGGACTTATGCATCTCGCCACCGCGCCACGCCGCGTCATGACGCGTTCGTCGGCCCCAGAGGCTCGGCGGTCGGGGACGAAGAGGCGGCCCACGCGAGCTGCGGCCGGAAGCTGTCGTCGCGTCGCAGCGGCGGGACGCGGGCGGGCAGGGACGGAGGAAACTGAGGGTGGGGCGGGGGCATGGTGGACGCGCGCGAACCGGTAACCGCAGAGCCCACGTTCGACGGCGTCCGAGATGCGAAATGCACGCCGGCAGGGAGGTAGAGCCGTCGACGGTGGTGCCGCAGAAGCGGGTGTCGGTGGGGTTGGTGTTGAGCCGGAGAGGCGGCGGCCGGCAGGCGCAACAAGTGATGGGTCCGCCAGCGCGCGGGCGGCGGCGACACTACGACGGCGGCAGCGAGGGCGGGGACAGAGAACTCCCAAAAATCCCACCTGGTGGTGGAGGGGACGACCACTACCCCGAAAGGAAGCAACCGCAGAAGGAGACATAGAGGTGAGGACAGAGGGTAAGCAGAGGAGTGAGAGTTGCGAGAGGGCGCAACTGGAAAAGTCGAGATGGAGGAACAAAGCAATGAGTGGCAGGGAAAACGAGAATGGCCGAACCAGTACGGGACTAAACAAAACGCAAGACAGGAGAGAACCAGGACAGAAGAAAGGGGGTTGTGACCCACGTAAGCGGAGCCAGGACGAACAAAAGAAGGCGGGACGGAGTAAGAGACGCAAGGCAAATCGAGGCGGTGCATGGCATCCTGAGGTGAGACAGGCAAGCACGACAAAAGATGAGACGAGAGCGATCAGGCGGGGCCACGCGAAATGAGAGGAGCTTGAGCGGCAATGAACGGGGCGAGACGTGGCATGGCGAGGGGCGCTGGAAAGGCGGTTCGGGGCGGGGCCGGACGGAAGAACCCGGGGCGGGGCGGGGAGGGGCGGAGACGCGTCTCCGCATTAGCATTTTAATCGCCTGCGCAGGCGGCACCATTAGCAAGCTTTCATCCCTGCGGGCAGCGGCAGGGGGTGGGCGGGCGCGCGAGGGGGGAGGTTAAAACTCGCACAACAAGGTCGCGCGTTTATTGAGTGCGCCGGCCTTTGAAAGGGCGCAGAGCCGTGGTCGGCCGCTAAAGATCTGTCGCATCTCGCTGAGCGCGGGGGCGGGGCGGGCACTCGGCCTCGTCGACCCACCGCAGCCGCCTGTGCCTCCGCCCCGCCTGACACCCGCCTCCGCCTCCGACTGTCCCAACTCCGCGGCGAATTTCCCTTTCGCGGCGCTGGAATCGGGACCGGCGCTCACCACCCGGAGAGACGACAACATTGAGCACCCCTTCCGCTACGACACCGCGAGTGAGAAGCGGAAGGCAAGAACTTGAGAGGTCAACACTACCACCAAAATATAAAATGAGCATAAAAGTAAATCTATTTTAACAGAAGCAACAAGCCGATTTCTTTTTCGTTGACAAGAAGGAGTTTTCTTCAAGGTCGAGAATAGCAATAACGTCGCCAATGGTTGGTGGCAAGGGACTACATTAACGTACCAATAGCTGTTGCCTCCGCCGCCCCTTCCCCCGCCCGGATTAGTCTTTAAAACTGTCACCAAAAGAGGCTCGGGGCGCTGCGATTTTGAAAAACTTCCTTTAAAATTTGGAGTACTTTACATGAAGTCCCACTGACATTTTCAAAATGTTCTCAAGTATGACTCCAAATTTTTTCTTTAAATTGTTTGAAAGGACAGAGTAACATACACTTATGAAGAAAGCATAGGTTCGTTTTTCACTTTTAAATTTTCGAAAATTGCAAAATTTAGAATTTTTTCGGCATTTTTCTACAATTACAAAATTGAAGACAGACGTTTTCCTTCAAATAAAATTGGTTCTCCATATTTCGTTCTTTCATTAAAGTAATGTATATTTTTTGTAAATTTTAGTTGTTTTCGAGCAATATTGCATGCAATATATGCAGTTGTAAAAAATAACAAAAACAAGATTTTCTCAAAATCTGCTCCAATTTTTTTCTTTAAATTTTTGGTAGGGAGAGTTCTAAATGTTTTCTACGAGATGGCATTGACGTCATTTTGCTCTAATCTTGTGTTTTTTCAAAAATTACAAAAATGTATTTTTTTGCTTGTCTCTCACGTCATTAATAGTTACATTAGCGGCAATGTATTTATATTATTATAATACCTCGGCCGGAATCCAACCCTCGCACTGAGGGTTCAGAGGCCAGTAAGCTAACCCCTCACCCACCGAGTAGCACTAGCTTCGTCATTTACGATGGATTTTCTGATAGACGCCAACTTATGACCGACCCTAATGACGGAATTTCATTCATGTTTGATCTAAAAGTTTTAACTTCTACACTAACGCAACAAGCAATATTATAACTTCACATAATTTCTCGCATTGTTTGTAACGTTTTTTAACGTAACAAATAACCATTCGTAATGATTTGTGTTCTAATGAGCTATTAATATGTTCATCAACTTCAATTTTCTCTTCCAGAGAACCGTGTGAACTGGCTTCTGTCGGGGCATATATTTGAATGACTAATTTTTGTAAGAAGTCTCTTTATCTTCAAGACAGCAATTGTTTCTGAAATTCATATTATTTCGTCTACAAAATTCTTTATTTCTCTATTAATCCAGAAACCCACCCCTTTGTGGCCCTTTGTTGTGTCTTTGAAACTAAATATATCTCCATTCGGATTTTCTATAATTGCTTCACCAATTTTTCTAACTTCACTTAACCCTATGATGCGTATCTCAAAAATTGTCCAAAATGGTGTGCAATAATATGATTTTATTTAAATACGTACTTTACAATAAAACAGCTTGTCAGTACACATCTAAGAAAAACAAAGTTTTATGTAGGGGAATTCACAGACGTAAATACACGTACAAAATACATAAAAAATAAATCAACTATAAACTGCTATTTTTAATAAACATTCCTTTCTATCCTGTAACATTAACGCTCTAATGTATTTTTTAAAATAATATACATCCATTTTTTAGCCTACTTTTGTTTCCCTTTAAGAAATTATTTTTCACAGAAATTCTTTCGTTTCAAAATGTATTTTCCGATTGTCCATATTTCCTTGCGGCGAAGCGTCGATTTTGTAAACGTTACACACGAGACATCTCTCATGCGGAAACGCACTTCCACACCAACCTCTACCTCCCGGGAGGCGCAGACCGCTTGCGCGCCCGCCCTGGAGAGCGCCCCCCCCCCGTCCCACCTGTTTGGCGGAGGGGTGCTGCTGCTAGGTGGATCCGTTGCACGAGCCGTCGCTGTAATTACAGTAGATCCTCGACTCGACGAGATTAACTTACGCGCGATTGACTATCTGCGAGCCTCTCATCGATAATTAACCTCATTCATTATTCAATACAACAGCGATGGAATTACAGTACAAAAGTTCACAAATCATGGTGTAATAATTGCAAATCAGGGAGTAATACTTGTAAAACACGGTAACATTGAACTGCTAAGACTAATAATTTACAATGTAATGATGTAAGGGCACAATAAAATATATAATCATCTAAACATTGTATGTACAATTAACTATTAATAATAATTTATAGTTACTTCAAAACAAAATAATATAATCATTACTATGTATCCCCTGCATATCTCAGTAGAGAATGATAAGGTGCAGTTTCGAATCCGGTTCAACGCACACACATTTTCATCACGTTACTGTTGCATGGAAGGCAAGTACTGAATATCCCGATTATTGCTGACAGGTAAATTTCCCGAAAGGCTGAAAACTAAAATGATGATAATAATAATAATAATGATAATAATAATAATAATAATAATAATAATAATAATAATAATAATAATAATTTATGCATAATATAAATATCCGTTTATTCCTTGATGTGATATATTTAGCACAAGTATAAAAACGGTTGTTTGGAGGAACGAAGACATGCTTCGGTGGATCACCTCCAACTTGGGAATGTACCTTTCCTTTTCTCACTCTCGGGAAGATATCTCAATTTCCATCATTTAGAAAAACGATGAAACTTTATCTTATTCAACTTGGGATTTGTGGGGAGAGCAGTGGAAAGGGTTACTCAATGCTTCTGACATCTGTGTAACCGTTCCGACGATTAGCAGGCACAATATTAACGACATGATTCTCTCTGTCAATCTTCCTTTCCAAAACGAAAGAGATTTTCGTATTACTAATCTTTTCCCTCTTTCTCCAGAGTGGTTCACTAATAAGACTTAATTGCAGTTATATCAGACTGCAGGGGTAGAAACGAGTGGGAAACAGAGGGACTACTCTAAAAGGTAATGGACAAAAGAAGAGTAATCAATATAAACAAGCGATAAATTAATAAAAATTGCATTAATTTCAAGCACAAATTACGCGAAAACGAATACTGCGAATATTTTCAAAACTTGTATATGACCTTTTTTTAAAGATCTAATTTTTTGGAACAGATTTCAATTAAGACAAAAATTATGTATCTTCAATATTGTCCTTTTGCACAGAGAGGTCGGTGCGGTGCGTAGATTCAATACCTGAACACCTAATGCAATTATCCATGCTGTGGAATTATCTGCCCACTTACTCGTTTTTAAATGGGTAATGTCTCGTATTTTTAGCTACAAATGCTACAATATATTGTTTATTTCCATCTGTGCACTGCAATGTAACGGCATACTCATTATTTTAACAATATTTTAAAGCAGTGGCCTTTTTAAAAATGTATTATTTAATACTAAATAATATTACGAGAATTATGAGAGAAATTTCTCACATCATGATTCACATAAAAATGAAATATAGGCAATTCCAAGAAATGGAATATTTGGCAGCACATATATTGTGACGATTTTTTTTCGATTGTGAATCTGAACGAGAGATACCAACGAGCAAACCTCTCTGTCGATATGTTACAGGCAATCATGAGATTATTATGGGTCATCTTAAAAGAATGCAAAGGGCTTATTTTTTATACGATGTTGTAAACAATTTTGAATAAATAGTATTCGTTGACATGGTATTATAAACTTATAATTCACTCTTGACAGAATCTTGAATTTGTGACCCTCTGCGAAATGGACTAGTCTTTGTCCTCTATCGTTTCTTTTTCCGTAACCAAAGCGTCCTGTTGCTTTCTCGTCGTAGTGAAGTGTGTGACCTTCTTTTGCATTAAAATCCCCTATTACAAAATTAATCTTAGACCTGTGATTGTTTAATGTGTCGTTTAGGTCGTCGTAAAATTCCTCTAATTCCCCGTGTGAATTGGCTTCTGTCGGGGCATATATTTGAATGACTGTAATTTTTGTAAGAAGTCTCTTTATCTTCAAGACAGCAATTGCTTCTGAAATTCATATTATTTCGTCTACAAAATTCTTTATTTCTCTATTAATCCAGAAACCCACCCCTTTGTGGCCCTTTGTTGTGTCTTTGAAACTAAATATATCTCCATTCGGATTTTCTATAATTGCTTCACCAATTTTTCTAACTTCACTAAACCTATGATGTCGTAAGACTTGTCCTTTAGAGCATTTTCTAGCTCTTCTACTCTTTCTTCAAATAGGAGAGTACGCGCGTTTAGAGTTCCTATAGATAGAGAGAAATCATTTACTTTACCTCGGTTTTCCCCCTTCTTAATTTTCTTGATTGTAATCTTTAGCACTATTCTTTTTTGTTACATTTGTCCCTCTTATTTCTTGGATCTCTCCCTCTAGTTTTTTGTTGGGTTTCCCCAGTTCTCCCCATTTTCCATTTATTTGTATTCTTTGATATCCTATTTTAACACTATTTTCTATTTCTTGCTTACCTTTCTTTAATTGCTGCCTGAATCTCCCTTTGTCTCGTCATGTCATTGTCAATGAAAATATCGTGTCCTCTAAGTTTAATCTTGTTTCTCATTATTTCTAGCTTGTTTTCAAAGCTATTCATCTTCACTTTTATCAGACTTCATCCTTTCTTTTCTTGGCCTATGTAGACAGCTTTTTCAAACTTTTTATTAGTGTCAATTTGGTTCATTGTGTTGACAACTTCTTTTACAGTGCCTGATTTCATTTCCTTTACGTTTATGATTATATTGTTTTTCTTCTCCCGTTTCGTTCTTCTTCCTTCTATGTCTTCTAACAGTTTTAGACGATGCTCTATTCCTGTTGGTTTATTGTCAGTTTCTTCCGTCAATCTTTCTAAATTTGTTTCTATATGTTTTATCTCGCTTTCCAGTTTTATTTGTCTTTCCCTTACATTGCTATCCATTGCTTTGACTTTGCCTTCTAACGTGAATAGTTCATTTCTTATCTCTTTTCGAAAATCTTCCCGTTCAGTTTTCAATTCTTTGATTTCTCTTAGGATTTCCGTTAAAATTGTTCTGATATTTTCTTCCCCTTCTTTGTTTGCGTCCAGATCAGTCTGGGCTTGGTGGTGTGCTGACCTATTACCACCAGGCATCGTCGTAATTTGGAGTAGTGTAGTTCTTCCTCTGCTGGTTCCTAAACAGCCGCTACCTACAGAGAGTACTATCTACAGTGATCACCGTGGTTGTAGAGCTGTCACTTGCTGATAGCTAGCACTATTGTAGGGTGTGCTCGGTGCTGCTCTCTTGCGGTTGATTTTAAAGTTTTTCTTCGTAGAGACGTTTGTCAATTCTAACCTCACTATAACGTTCGTTATCTTTGACTGTGCAATTCACGTAAGTCTTATTGTGCCAAGATTTGCGCTTATCTCTCTGGCTCCGTTATGTCTTGTAATTTCTAACTGTACTAATTGAATTTCGTGGTTCTTCCCTTTGCTTGTTTTTGATGCTTTTAGACACATTATTCGGACATCAGTACATTTCCAACCAAACAGGTCTCTACAATTTTGTTTTTAGCACCACACTAAATTTGAGATTATATTGTAGCAAAGCGAATTACATTATCAGCCCTGCAAGCAATTATAATATTTGGTGTCCAAATCAAATATGTATGCCAAATTCGTTTTAGATTCATACTTCAAACTGTCAAATATCGAACACAAACATTTCCAATATAAGACAAAAGGCAATATTACTTGACCTGTATGTAATAGTCTGTCATGTTCTCGCCGTACTATTTCAATTTAAGCGCAACGGTTCGCATTAAGTATTTTCGTTGGTGGTGCCTACTCCTAGAAAGTGTCTCATTCCCGACCTTCCTTGCTCGCTGGATTTGCACTAGAGTGGCGCTGCTCCCAAGATCAGTGAAAGTGCAAAATGCAGCGCAGGCCTGCTCTACGCTCTACGAAATCAGGCAAGAAAGTAAAATGGATGAACCCAGGTGATAAAACATTATCATTCCTCTAATGTTACCGACGAAATCAGTTTCAATTTTCGTATGAGCGTTGGCTCGAAAGGCACGAAAGACGTTATTTTTCTAATATTCTATTATTCATCAAATAAACACAATGCACATTTGATGATGACACACCATGATCACTATGTGAGAACGATCATCTTTGGGTTGAACTTTCGGAGTACTTCTTAATTATCCAAACAAGCGCCGAGATATCTCTGGTTTTCCCTCAGGTAGACACTAAATGTTTATTTCTTGTCCATCCCAAAAACGTCACATACTTTTATTTACCTCAGATCAAAAATAAAACAAATTCACTACACAGATGTATGGAGCGAGTGCAATATATTTATTCAGAGTCGATAAATCAAAAGACTGGACGATACCAGTCAGAGATATTATAATCACAATCCATTTATCGGCCCACAAAGGGCAAGCGTCCGTATGTTTGAAACACAGTTCACTCCAAAAAAGATGTGATATTCAGATAAACCAAATGGTTCAAATTATCAAGGAAAAGGGGAAACCGCAGAACTCAATGGAAACTTATCGGCCACATTTTTTCCGACTTCTCTAATTTGTTTCAGGAACTTCAACAACGTATTTGAACCTGATCTACGGTAGGAGAGAGCGTTCACAATCACCACGTCGCGATCTTTCAACGCCCTCAACAAACCATAAACTTACAAGAGCCATCGGTCGAAGCTCCCCTATTCAAGACCTGAATTACGCGTCCGAGCCACTGGCGTAGGAGGCCCGACACACGCCCAAGACGTTCTCGCGCTTCGTCGGTCGATAAGCTTCCACTTCCTCCTCTTCTTCCTTCCCATCCTCCCCCTCTGTCGCTGCCGCCGCACGGACAACACAATTAGAGAAATTGAAGAGAGGGCAAGATGTAGCGGCAGCTGCAGCAATCTTCGTTTCAAATTGCTTCGCCAGGGGTGTAAACACGGCGGGGGCGGCGGCGCGTCTCGTCTAGCGGTGATGAGCAGCGGCGGGTGGGTGGGTGGATGGTGCGGGGGAGGGTGACACGCGCGTGCGCGGCCGCGCCCCCGGGGAATCGCCGCGCGACGACGGTGAAGCTAATCGCGCAACGGCCCACGCCCGCAAAAGGCTCCGCGGGAGCGGCACGCGGATAAACAGCGGCAACCTCCCGCCGCCGCGGCCGGCGTGCGCCCCTCCTCCGGCAGAAACTTTTTTAAACTTACGCACACGATGCCAAATTTGATAGAGGTCTCTAATGCGCTCGTCCCGGCCCGGCTCTGTTCGGCCTGGCTCTGTCCGGCCCGGCTCTGTCCGGCCCGGCTCTGTCCGGCCCGGCTCTGTTCGGCCCGGCTCTGTTCGGCCCGGCTCTGTTCGGCCCGGCTCTGTTCGGCCCGGCTCTGTTCGGCCCGGCTCTGTTCGGCCCGGCTCTGTTCGGCCCGGCTCTGTTCGGCCCGGCTCTGTTCTCTGTTCGGCCCGGCTCTGTTCGGCCCGGCTCTGTTCGGCCCGGCTCTGTCCGGCTCGCTCTGTCCGGCCCGGCTCTGTCCCGGCCCCTCTGTCCGGCCCGGCTCTGTTCTGGCCCGGCTCTGTTCGGCCCGGCTCTGTTCGGCTCTGTTCGGCCCGGCTCTGTTCGGCCCGGCTCTGTTCGGCCGGCTCTGTTCGGCCCGGCTCTGTTCGGCCCGGCTCTGTTCGGCCTCTGTTCGGCCCGGCTCTGTTCGGCCCGGCTCTGTTCGGCCCGGCTCTGTTCGGCCCGGCTCTGTTCGGCCCGGCTCTGTTCGGCCCGGCTCTGTTCGGCCCGGCTCTGTTCGGCGCCCGGCTCTGTTCCGCCCGGCTCTGTTCCGCCCGGCTCTGTTCTGGCTCTGTTCGGCCCGGCTCTGTTCTGCCCGGCTCTGTTCTGCCCGGCTCTGTTCTGCCCGGCTCTGTTCTGCCCGGCTCTGTTCTGCCCGGCTCTGTTCTGCCCGGCTCGCCCATTAATAGCATGATACTTACTTCATATTACCGCTTTCTTCAACAAATCCACAGAACTCAGCGAACATACGGAATATGTAAATATATTCTCTCAGGGTTCCCTGATACGTGCCATATGTAGCACTCGAGTAAACCAGCCTGCAGCCCGGAAGGAGCAGACAATTCCCAGGCAAGCCTTTTTTTTCCTGAATAAAAAGATCAAAACCTTTTTTCTTGTTCGATGGCGAGCGCAACGGGAGAAAATACTCTCCGAGATTGGATTGGACCGAACGGCCTTCGTTTTACATAAGGATTCTCACCGTCAGGTCTGCATAAATTGCCCTCTTGAAAATGTTCGAGAATGAAACGCAGAAAAAAATTATACACAATAACAATATAAAAAGAACGTATTTTTCACGTTTTAATCTAAGACACGAGACCAAAAGTTTCATCTCTCTGCGAAAGAGGGTTATTGTTCCACAGAACGGCATTATACTAAAAGCTGTGAGATTAGAAGCACCGTCGGCAGGGAAATGGAATATTGTTTTAATATTATGAGTAAAATTTAGAACCATTGTGGAATCGCTTTTTGAAGTTCATACGATATTCAAAGTATACCATGATGGCCTTTGTTTTCATTATACAACTTGTAATATTCTGCACAGTACAAGCACATATCCAGACGTTTATCCTTAATAATGTCTTACTCGAAAACGAATTTTAAGAAAAACATACTGAGGTCTTGGGAAATGTAACTTAATAATTTAGTACTTCATCCTTAACAGAATAAGGGCAGTTGTAGAAATACCACTCTCAACAATTTTGTAGGAGAATTCAAGTGCTGAGAAACGTCGGACACGAGCGGGGCAGCATCGGGGATTAGCAATGAAACTTCACATTACATCTGTTTTGCATGCAGTTCTTATCTCCAAAGCACTTTGCCACCATTTAGAGCGAATGGTAAAAAGACTTAAGTCAAGATTACATATACGGTCATCGTATCCGGTAATTTTTGCCTATGAGAATGTTGTACTTGTCTAAATTTATTTATATATTTATTTATTTATTTAAGTAAAAAACAGTTAAAAACTGTAAATGACGTGCTATGGCGAGAAGTGAATATTGTGCACGTTTTCAAAATTCTGTGATCCCTACATTAAGCGATATTCTACTTGAATTTTGAAAAAAAAAACAAGAAAAAAAAACCCACTCCGATGTAATAAAATATATTTCTAAGGATAAATCAGCAACAAATTTTGGGCTCTTATCCAGCATTTCCTTCGTCAAGAAATAATACTTCCTGACGCGACAACATGGAAACGATAATTTGAATAACTATATTTCCCACTGAATTTTAGAAGACGTGCACAGATAATGAAGTTTAATTTAATTACATTTCAGTCCAGAAGCAAAACAAGGGGCCATCTCAGCATTTTCTCAATGGGTCAGGGAAACGTATACATTTTATATCATTAATGTTTCCGAATTGAGAAAAACTTGTGTTTTATTTTGAAACGAAGGAGTTCATTAAACTGTAACATTCATGGTTAAATCACTTCACACCTCAGCAGTTGAACGTGGCCAGATAAAGAAAATCAAACATAAAATGTATCTAGGCCGCATTACCATACCAATTATTTATTTGGTAAGTTCAGGAGAATATTAGCTTCGTTATTGTTTTGCTTTCCTTCTGGATATGAGAACCATATCTCTCCCGCACTTAACGACTTATGTCCATGTAAACGTTACCTAGCTTTGGTAAATGGATTAACAACGAACGAATATTCAATAAATCATTTCAGGGTGGTTTGTATTGTCATTTTGGCCAATTGCAGCATGCTGACGCGCTATCCCATGGACCTATATTCGCAAAAAAGTAATGCACTATCCACCATGTGAAAAAATATATTTTAATCAAAGCAATGTATAAGAAAACCTCACAATGCATACAGATTAGTGAAAATAGACACACGAGATGTTTCCTTTCTATCGCGAATTGCTTTAGTTACACGACTCCAAACTTATGTCGGGGAGTCCGAAATATGCATCAACTCGTAACTACAATTGTCGAAACAACCGCATAGCATCGAAAGCTCGGTTATATGTGAATGAAACAGTTATCAAACTTCTGAATGCAAGATAAACGGAAGCTAATAACACCATTCTCGAGATTCCCGCGCTCTCCACTTTGCATCACGTTCTTTCGCCTAATGGCAAGACAATCGTAAATAACTGCAATTTCCATTTAGGTTAAGTCCACCTTACCTCACTTGGCTGGACGTTGTGTTCATCGTAACCGCCACCTCGAATGATATACGCCAGTGTCGTACGAGAAACGAGTTTGCGGGGTAAAAAGAAAGGATGAGGTTTCGGTGACTACGATAAGGATCCGGGGATTTGTCTGGAGGTTGATGAAGAAAATACCGAATGGAAACTTCGCCAGCCCGAGGAAGGAATGGAACACCGGTCTCTTGAGTGCAAGTTCCGAGTTTCTGACCACTCGCACAACTTTTTCGGCAAAGATAACTTTTCTCGGCGGAGAGTGGGCTGTCTGAACGCTTTTCGGGAGACGTTCTTACCTCAGCGACTTACAGCGGCTACCGTTACCACCTTAATAGGGAGAGCGAATTAAGGTTACGGGAAGTAAAAAGAAGTGAGACATATCAGAAAAGACGAGTTGATAAGGTTCAGAAGAAGCACCGATTTGTTTTCCCGTCCTTTTTATTCTGGAAGCAAATTAGAGATACATGTCGCAACATTCTTCCAAACACTATACACCAATGTGCAAATCAGACAACAGAATTTTGAGGCACCACAGATGAGATATGTTGATACTTGTAGTAGGAATTAACTACTTATTGGATTTTCTACTTAACATTAATTTCCTGAACAACGTTCAAGGCTGTTCAGCAAGAACTAGGGAGAGATATTAGAAAATTTTAACAATGGGACTCCAACGTTTAAAGAAAAAAACACGTCTAGATGTTGAAAAAGAATGCCAAGCCGCGTAGTAAGACGACGATAAATCCCATTCGAGCTTGGATTTCGTCTGTCACGACGCAAATATAATTTCAAAGAGCCAGAAGAGCTGACGCCGTCGCTGGAACGTCCTACACGTGACAAGGCACCTCTTGATGTATAAGGTGTTGAGGGCTGGTGTACGTCGCAGCAACTTGAGCGGTGGCATTCGTGGAAGAGGCGGATGACAGAGGGCGCCGACAGGAAGAAACAAGTTTCCGATTTCAGAAAAGAGAGCGTCATCCCGTCGCCGCGGCTGCCGTCTCATAGGCGCGTCCCTGGCAAGGCGTCGCGGCGCATGTGGATCGACCTCAGAGACAGAATTGCGAGGTTGGAGGAAGGAGACAGCACGAAGCGTCTGCATGGCGCCGCAAAATCTAAATATGTAAGAAAATACGTAAATAAGTAAACATATAAATAAGTGAATCGGTGAATGAGCGAATAAGTAAATAAGAAAATAAATAAATAATAACTACCAGTACTATTACTTTGCCGCGCGCGATCCTTGTTGGCTCAGGAGGCTAGGGATCATCACTGTGACGATCTAGGTCGATTGGAGATCGACAGCCGAATATGTACCGGCGACTGATCGGTATAAACAAGAACCAGATTCTATTGATTACAAGAAAATATTAAAGATGTTGACAATTAATTTGTATCTTACGTAAAGCTTCAAAACGTTATAATACATTACAAGTTCATTTCTCTTTAGGAAGTTTACATAGTCCTCATTGATGAAAATCAAACTTTTGTGCAATTGAAATCTGTGATTTTATTTCTAAAAGATTGTTTATATTTGTAAAAACTGAAAAGGGGTCCATGCAGCAAACATTCTTTCATCAGTGGGCGATGTCACGAAAGGTTGGGAATTCCTCTTCTAAATCATCATTCATCATTTTATAATAGCGCAAGAAAGCTTAGCCCTGTCTTTAGTCGCCAACGTTCCATGAAAAAGAATCCTACAAAACTATTACAAGGCAGTAATGACGTTGACATTAGAAGTCCATCCATCATGGCATGTATAACATACAAGTAAAATATACAATTGGTAATTTACATCCGAATTCTCCAAGATTTTGATGAAGTTCTCCCTCTGATCAGCACCATCCACTCCCACAACTTTCGTCGCCACCTATCCCTCCGGGTCTTAAGAGCGGCTGCGATATCTCAGCCACAACACCGTTCCTATTTGGCATCGTTGACCGGGAAGTTCTATGGTTCGAGTCCCGACGGCGGCAGATTTTCTTCCCTAGCCTATGAAGCTGGGTCAAACGCAAATACTGTCTAGAGGAGAATTCTAGCGGCCGGCTGCCCAGATTGATAGTTTTCCATGATATCTCCGATCAATACCTCGCGAATGCCCAAGCAAACTAAACCCTAACAAACGGGCCATGGACCGCAAGCGAATTTCTGTTCCTCATCCTTGTCCCCATCTCTCTTATACACAAACAAACACAAGCACAAGCAAACACACACACACACACACTTACATGCACTATATTACCACACATGTCGCGAGCTTAGAGCTCCCGGCTAGGCGGTGACCCGCCGGAGAAGATACCTGGAGGAGGAAAACCTCGCAAGCTGACGTATAGGTGGGCGCCGGATCTCAGGTCCTCGAAGTTCCAGCAGGGGAGGAATACAGGAGTAGCAATACATTAAGAAGAAACGTTTAAGAGTTTCAGGAGGTGGTTTGTAGAATGGATGGGATTAAAGGGAGCTTGTGCTATAGAAATAGAAGAGGTGTTACGGACGGGGTGGAATTTAACTTTTGGGGGAATCTGGAAGGGATACGATTAAGGTGAGGGTTAGTGGTTTTTTCCTAGAGAGAACATGCGTTGGGATGGGAGGTGATGAAACTTGTTGATGAATCTTACCGTGAAGGGGCGATGAGCTGGGTGACTGCAGGGAAATTGAGGTCTTTGTGAATTTGTTCAATTGAGATGTACCATGGGAGATTTAAAGCTGTGCGGAGGACTTTATTTTGTAGGGTTTGGATGTGTTTGATTGTTGAAGAGGTGATTTGTTTTTCGTTTTAACATACACTTTGAACCCTTAAGATACGAAACTTACTTTCCATTTGTAGATGGCCAATTTTTACATGAATTACAGTAAATAATATTAACAATATATAAAAATTATTATTAAATTTACTTATTTTTTTGGAGATAAGTCTCGAAAATCGCCAAGGGACCACTCCAGTTGTGCCTCTCCACGCTTCAAAAGTATACGCGATTATAACCGAACTCGAGGACACGACATGTCAAACAAGACTATTTTCGCCTCTGACTGTAACCCCGAACCGCGACGCAGAATAACGAGACCTCGTAAAACCACCACAAAAGAAATACGGTTCGCGTCGCGTTTAGTCACGGAGGTTCTTAAATACCAGTTCTTTTTTTCATTTATTTACTTCTTGTTCAATCGCTTGGCCTTTCAAGATGTTGAATACAATAGTATTTTCATTATTAGGAACGAGCATCCTTGGCTTTTTGAGCTTTATATAGCTGCTCCGTTTATTAATGTTTCATTTAGAATGGGCTTGACTTGGTGTTTCTTTAATAATTACCATGCTTTAACATTAGAATAACTATAGGACTCTTCTTTACCAAGAAGTTATAGGGAGAAAAATTTATCTTTTGGAAATTTGGATTTAATTCGACAAGGGTGCACAACATTACTCCTAGGCTAAATGTATTTGTTAAATGAGAAATGTTGGATATGGTATAAAATATTTCCGAAATTGCGGAGTTGTGATTTTTATTAAATCCATACGTAGCTCCCCATGTCTGAGAATTGGGAAAGACGCTTGTGTGATTTTTCTGAGACAATTCTTGTGTACTGCCTGTAACTTTTCCATTGATGAGGGTGCTGCGTTTCCTCAAACAGGACACGCGTGTGTTAAGGCAGGTAAAATTATCGATTTAAATATCATAAGCTGACACTCAATTTTTAATGACGATTTTAGGCTTTTTAGTCAGTATATTTTTGTTATTTTCCCCTGGCTTTTATTTAATTTTGCAAGGATGTGAGGTTTTCGTGTGAATATTTTATCGAACAGCTCACCAAGATATTTAATTGGACCAGAAATGGCAGTTCTAAATGAGACGCTGTGTAACTGGCGCTACCACCATCAGAAATTGGACACAAATGAAGGAATAAACTAGGGGTGACTCCGGGGTCGTATTCTGGAAGGGGGGAGATTTTTCACAAGAGTAGTTTGAAGTATATAAATTTTTGATCTTTTTTCTATACAGTCCATTTCATTTTATTTAAACATGAAATATATTGCTCATTATTTAAATAAAGTAAACATCTCATATTCAATGTTTTGAGGTATTCGCATATGAACAACGGTACCGTAAACCACGGTGGCTTTGTGCCACTTTGGGAAGATTTTGGTAAATAACGTGTTTATTTTTCAAATAATTAATAAAGTTATAGCAGTAAACGAAAGTTTAAAAAACGCTTTGTCTATTTTATGCGGTAATATTAAAATAAATGTTTTTGAACAAAAAAAGTTACCTAAACTTGGTATAAAGTCACCTCATGGAATGGAAAGGCTTCATGCCACTACAGTTAAAGCAAGTCGTTCAATGCTTCACGATGCCTGGAACAGTTTCACCCCTTCTTCATGATTGCTTTGTCGCAAGGAATGAATCAAACAGTGTCACATAGTTTAAAACTTCGTTTAATGTATTTTTTTAAATGAAGTAAACATTTTGACATTCGTAATGATATATCATTTCCCCAAAATGCTTTCTAGCTCTGGAATAGCGAAGACACTATTTTTAACTAAGGGATTTGAATTTTCTGGATTATATCTTTATACTTGAAAAACAGTTAATCACTATTCTGCTGACATTTCCAAAATCCTTTAGACTTCTGCAAGATATTTACCCGCACCAAATCACTTTCAATGGCAGTGACTTGTCCAGAAAACAACTCTTCTTCGTACTATTACAAATTGTCGTACTGTTATGGAGATAATTAATTTCGAGTGCTATTACTGAGGGAATCAACACTGCATTAATTGTTAATCACACAATTTCCTGTCTTCACAAGAAACTAAATGTATAATTTAACTAATTTAAAGTGAAGTGTCATACACTTGAAAACATCGCATTGAATATTCAAAGAGCTACTGACACAAAGTCACCCCTCCATGTTCCATCAATTTATTTCTCTCTCAAATACAAAAAAATAAGAAAGGCAGCGAGTATATACTAGAGCATTAGATTAATAAATAACACTGTAAAACCGTGCACTTACTTTATTCTCCCTAAAGTTTCCGTACTCCGAGTTGCGACACAACTTTTCCGAACTTTTATCCTGGCCATTTAATAGCAGTCTTCCTCAATGTCGCTAAAGCGTTAAACAGGGTCTGGTACGAAGGGATAATATACAAACCCAGGAAACTAGATACCCCGAAATACTTAATCAACACCATATCAAATTTCATTGAAGATCGCACAATTATTGTGCAAGTGAACTCAACCCTCTTCACCACGAAGTCCAGCAGGAGTTCCACAAGGTTCCCCGTTGTCACCAGTTCTCTTCAATACTTACATTTCACACATTCTAACGCACCCTAATATACACACTGTCCATTTTGTAGATGAAACTGTCATTTTTGCCTCTGATAAGTATCTCAACACTACAAGACAACACTTAATAGAGGGACACCTCACGACCATTGAAACATGGTTTAGAAAGTGGAAAATTAAGATAAATCCAAGTAAATCCACATCCAAAGTTTTCACACTACGATTTCCATCCTTCCCACTCCCACTAAAATTCGACTCGACAATAATACTATGGTGCTCCACAACCTTGCCGTTATCTAGGCGTCCTAATAGATACCTGATTGACATGGAAATACCACGTCACCTGCAAAGTGAACGAAGCAAATATACGTTTAGGTATTCGACGAGTTATTAACCGTCACTCCACATTAAAGCTCCACTCTGCTCCCCTTATAATATATAGAGCCATTTTACGTCCGTTACTCACGTACGCTTGTCTAGTCTGGTGTAACGCCGCCCCTACAATTAATAAAATTCAAATATTCCAAAATAAGGTCCTCAGAACTGCAGTTAACGCCCTTGATATATAAACAACACAAATCTCCACAAATGCCTAGCCATAGAACCCGTCCTAACATATATCACCAAACTTTCCCATACATTCTTCCAAAATCTACGCTCTGTTACCGGTGCATCTCATTTCAATCGAGGTAAAGAGCATTCCGTAGAACCTCGTCTAAGCAAACGACTCCTATTTCACATCTTCCTCCGTAATCTGGCTGATATTAGATAATGAAATAAATATCCCTCCCATCTACCGTCAACAATGCTTCCCCACTTCAATACTCGCATTGCTTCATTCTATGTTTAATGGGAGGTCGCTGGTTGGTTGGTAGTGATTCCTTGCGCGTCTACTACCGAGGTCATTAGTACCGTAAGTGTAGTGCATGTTTCTTTCCTCGGGAGGTGCCGGTGATCAGCCCCCGCTGGATGACGAGACCCGGCGCGGACCTACCGTCGGCTAGCGGGGTTTCCCCTCAACCAGGTATCGAAGGAGGTCGCCGTAGTCTCCCCCTTCGCATTTTTTTCGACTAAAAATGCTCGCTACTAACTGAAATGCCGTATGGCTGAGCGTTTGTATAACCACCTCATTCTGCAATAAATTAAAAAAATCGGTAATTGAGATTTCCCGTTTTGCAAGTAAATTTAGTGTGATACTACGGTTTTGCACGAAGCGAGCCGCACATGCCATAACGTACACGCGAATTAGCACTGGCATTAGTTGTCCAATCTTGAAATGGCTTAAAACATAAACGGACCCTCTTTGCTTCACAAAAGCCAATAATAACGATTTCATACAAATTTCAGATACTACTATTTACACTCTAACGCCTCATTCATTTACTGACTAGTGAATTTACTGATTTCCAATTAAAATGCAAAATTGCAACGTTTTGAAATTGCATTCGCATAATTTACAAAAAATGTTACTTTTACGCTATCATATGTATCGATTTGCATGTTCTCCATAGATCACTATCTAAAATGTTACATTCGGCAAGAGATCTGAAACGTTAAAAGATAGTTTTACACACAGGACAGATTGGATTTTTCCTGACCAATATCCTGCTAGAATAAATACATATTCATAGTTACAAATTCAGTACATAAGATTAAAACATATCGGGCGAGAAATAATACGAACAAGATAAAGTAAAGCAAAACGCGAATTCGAGTCCTTTCTACTAAACAAATAGGTAATGTATCGTTGGTGGTTTCATGAAATATTTCATACAATTTCTGTTAATTTGTTTTCCATTGTTCTTTCACTATTTAAATTAAAATACTCATTATATTAATATAATACACATAAAAATATAAACGGATTAGAGCACATTTTTCAGTAATTAAAACAGTGTGCGTAAATATAACAAAAAGACATGCATTACATTAAATGAGAGCAGTAGGCCGAATGCTTGCTCGCACGAATAATTATAATTTTGATTGTAACACCAACCGTAAAGTAATTTCAACATTTTTTGTTAAAATTGATGTTCATCTCGTTTCCAGTTTCGCAGTAAGATTATCAAATACCGGGATTAACCTCTCCAGATGTTTACTTTTATCGATGCTGTATATTTGTCTTTTCAAAAATTTTGTAATAACAATGTTTAATGATCTGTAAATTATTGATTTGGAACTAAATATAAAACAGAAATTAACCGACCATTGTTAAATCGTATTTTCTTCTGACGGCTCTACAGGTACCGTGACAGAATATCGTCATGAAAACTAACCACATGTCCATCAGAACAGACGACAAATGACAATATATATTACGCATATAGAGAATCGTTTTTAAAGTCGTAATTTTTATTTTCATGTTGTGAATTTATAGAATATATCTCAATGAAATATTGCTACTTCCTCGTCAAAACACAAAGTTACTCAGGTGGAAAATTTCCAGCTTTACGGCGAGGTAAATGACTTATTAGGCCACATTTAATTATCTCACACAATTGAAAATAATTATTTTATAATGTAAATTACTTCATATAATTGTTATTTTTGTCACAATTATACCCAAGGGTTTCCTGCCTCATATCCTAACATCTACAATTTATTTGACAGAGCGCCAGTGACCTCGTGACTAAGTCAGATGTGTCTAAGCAGCACCTGGCTACAATAGGTCTGAAGGGCCTGAATTATGTTCGTGAATTTCATTGCCCGTTCAATATACTTTTCGACAATATAGATTCCTATTTATCTCTCTCATTACATTGAAAAAGTTAATGAAAACAATATTTCCTTCTGGCTAGAATGAAACCAATTATACCGACTGCAAATGGGAAGAAGTCAAAAAACAGATATTGGATATTTTTTCCGTTAACAAGACAAACTAGTGAAAATTGCACCAGCACATACTTCCTCTTTTAATTCTAACTTCTGCACTTTTCAAAAATTCAGAAAGTTCAACGGAAATGAGACGTACGCCATTATTAAGCTTCTTTTACACTATCAAAGGAAACGTTTAATAAAAAAAATCGGGGACTTTTTTTTAGAAAAGTTGGAAATGTTGAGGTTTCATGTAAAGTACCCCCCAAAATCAAAATAGGCCAGCTGGTCAGTTGAAGGGAGTCAAGACGGTTTGCCGGAAATCAATTTTTGGTATCAGGGACCCACAAAACGTGGATTCTGACTACACAAAGTGTTCGAGGAAGTAATTTACTACAATATAACAAGACTTCTCCACTTTTTCGATACCAGTCTCATAATACGAGTTTCCTGTCGAAAAATCATCGATTTGTGCTGCAGCAGTGCTACAATACTTTCTCTTTACTACGTAAGTACGTCGTAAGACGAGAAAGTAAAAACACTAAGGTCGGGTAGAAGAGGTGAATTGTGCCCCTGGGAAGTCGGCACACGAACATGCACTCGAGCGGTGCGGGTGGCCACGAGTAGAGAGCTCTTAAGAGAGAACCTGTGGCCTTAATCACTGCAGTAAGAGTCGCCAAAGCGTCGTATTTAGAGAAAACTCTAGTATTGGAAACCTAATTATGGTTTTGGCGTTTAGTTTTACTACTTATTTTAATTTAAGATTCTACTATTCGCATTAAGAATAATAAAGTATAAAACCATCGACACACACTTAACTATTTCGCAGATTATTTTGATCGCCGAAATAAAGATGATAGTTGATGTCAAATGAGGGTTTTAAAACTTTACTGACAATCTATACTTCAAACCTTTTCGAATAGTACCTTAAATGATGCAAACTTGTAGGAGTGGGGTTACATAAACCTCATATCGTATTAAATGTATAATAATGCAGTAAAGAATGTGCACCCTAAGCATATGTGGATAATGAGATAAGTAAGAGCACTAATAAAGGAATGTATCATTATATTGAAGATCTTTAGCTCAAATAAAATTTGAAAATAGATTACATTATAAGAAAATCAAATCTCATATAAACATACTAAAGGGAGATATATTCATCGGAATCATTCAATCCTGGATAATAACTAATAGCGGTGTAATATTTCGAACAATAGAACAAAATACTTGGTATAATATTTCGAACATAAGCTGGACAGCAGCACACCAGCTTGAAAATCACCCTTCATACGTAAACCTATAGAATCATAAAACACATGAAATATAATGTTCAAGAGGACTTACGAAATAGGAAGATCCCGAACCGAAGACAACTTACAAGAAAGAGAGAAGAATGGCACAAGATTATGGATGTAGTCCAGGAGATTTAATCTCCTTTCAAAGGAAGCAGTACAAAGAAGCATCTCAGATGAGAAGGCTACTCTAGATTTACGAAGGTATAACGGCGCTCCCACAACGCCACGAAGCGCTTCCCGCGAATCAAACCAGAACTGTCAGAAAGACGTCTCTCATTTAATTTTATCGACATAATAACCGCTACCAACATCGTGCCTCTTCGCGGAATGAAATGGAGTAGAGCACGCAGTTTCGCCAAATATGCCGAAGGGCGCGTACGAAAACAAAGTTCGACTAAACCTTCGGAAACTCCAGGCGAGCCGGCATTCGCCTCGAAGTGGTGGTTGGGACGGTGGGGCTGGGCTCGGCGTGGCGCGGCGTGACGTGGCGGGGCGTGGAGGGTCGGAGAAGGCGTGGGTGGTGAGTCAGGGAGGAGGAAATGGAAGAAGACGAGGGGGAGAAAGAAGAG
Source organism: Teleogryllus occipitalis (assembly GCA_011170035.1). Taxonomy (NCBI): domain Eukaryota; kingdom Metazoa; phylum Arthropoda; class Insecta; order Orthoptera; family Gryllidae; genus Teleogryllus; species Teleogryllus occipitalis. The sequence continues at coordinate 23,485 of BLKR01011002.1, forward strand.
AAAGAGGACTAGGAGGAAGGGGACGAGGAGGTGAGGGAAAGGGCGAGGAGGAGGAAGAGGGATCGAGGGAGAAGCCCGGCGCGGGCGTGTGCTTGCTCGGCCGCTGCCCCGGCGCCGGCGGCCAACAGAGGGGGTGTCTGGCGGCGCCGGGGCGCGCCATCCCAGCGCCCGCGTGGCGGCGCGGGGAGAGAGAGAGAGACAGAGAGAGAGAGCGGCAGCGCGGAGGGAAGCGAGGGCGAGGGCGAGGGTGAGGGTGCGGCCGCGGGCGCGGCGCTGGCGGTGGCTGTAGTGTGGTGGTGGTTCCCGTTCAACGATCAGCGACGCCGGCAGAGGGGGAGGGGGCGGTGGGAGGCGCAGGGGTCGACGACCCGCCGCGCCGCCTCGCCCTCTTACCCCCTTCCAAAGGAGAGGTTGGGCCGCACGCCGTTTCCATCACTTCCCAAACCCAACGTTCCCACATGCCCATACAATTCGCCTTTTTGGAGGGTGTCAGAGTCTTTGCTAAATGCACTCGTCTTCCGCCAATAATGCAATGGTCGAAAACGAGAAGAGAGTGAAACCGATTTCGAAGTACGAGTTCACGTCGTACTGAAAACTCTGCTGACCTTCCCTCCGTTTCTGATACGAATTACTGCGAAACCACCAGGAAGATATTTCTAAACACCAAAAGGAATACTCATAACCATCCCAAGAGTTAAAACCTGAAGCACTAGGGCGTGTGGATTTTTTTAAAATTCTTTTTTCAAAAAATGAGGTCAAAAAATGAGGGGGCCAAAAAAGTTGTGTTTTGGTTAGCAATTCACAATTATATTTAAAAGAAGTGGGAATTACATTGGTTTGCTGGGTAAAAAGATATTTCAAATTAGTAATATTTTCGCGTTTTATGTCAAATTCGCAGCAAACTGTCTTCTCTCATAAAGTGCCTTCTTATCATTATTTCTGTCTATACGTCTGCTCTAAGGTTATGAATATACTTATATTATACTACAATGTCTGGAAAAAAAATTAACCACGCGTACAAATTTTCAAACAAACAATACTCATATGCAACCGAGTGTCTTCTTATTAATTTTTATGAATATCATACAAATAGGGATATTTTCTTGTTTTTTCTTCTTCCAGGTTCGAATAATTTATTCCACTCGCAAATTCTGAAAATTCGGAACCACGGCTAGTAAAAGGAAGACAAGACTGGCAACTTCCACTCGCATGAGTAACTTTATTGGAACTGGTCGAGAAATGCTGCCTTCTGAATTCCCAACTCCGCGTGATGTAAGATGTGGCCCTTTGCTAAGAGAGCAGAGTGGACGGAATGTCAGAAATTACCCATCTGCAATTCTTGCACAGGATATATTCAAAAGTGCTTGAAAAGTGGAATCTAGCAAATAGTTGTTTGTGGCGCCAATTTGAAATTCGTAAGTCACAGTCTTGAAGAAGATTGAAGAAACTGGGAAAAGGCCAAAAACATATCACTTCGCAGGGGAGAACTGGAAGTGAAAGAAGCTTTCATAGCAACGTTATATAAGCTCTTTGGCATCCTCAATTGCAAGTATGAAATTAAGCCATGATCAGAATATGAGGGTTCATGTCCAGGAGGTGCTGATTGTAAACACGAAGTCCACATCTCCTGCTCTTGTTCGAAGGATATAAAGATTCCTGTCAAAGAACTATTATTTATTAATAGTCAAAGAGAGAAGGTTGTATCTGTTGGACAGCATCAAATTGGATTACCAGATCTACCTGAGCACAGAAGACAAATTAAAAGCAGAAGAGGTAAGAAGATGAATCAAGAATAATTTCTGAATAAAAGCAGAAAAGTAAGGAAGAGTTTCACAACCAAATAAAGTCCTTTTCTCCTTCTCGAAGTCGAAGATGAAGAGCCAACTGATGTTAAGTATGAAGATTCTGAAGATCCTTTGCAGATTGCATGTGATGATTCTGCTGTATCTTCTACTTCAGGTACAAGACATTAACACATTACAATTGCGCAATGTTGCCTCGCAAATATTAGGTATGATGTCTGTCTACATACAGCAGCTTCTATTACAACAGCTGCATTATTGGATGCTGGATTAATTACCGAAGGAGACAGGAGACTTGCGGTTTATAAAGTAAAAAGAGCAGAAGAAAAAGTCATGAAATGACTTGATGGAGAATTTCATGCTCGATGCCTTTAGGCAATATTGAATGTATCTTTTTCGATGGACGCAAAGACCATTAAATTTCTGTTACAAGCAGATAACTCAAGTCATCAGTATCCAAGTATTGTGAAAGAAGTGCATTTCATTATTTGCAGTGAGCCAGGTGGATGGTATCTTTGCCACTGTACTCCAGAGAAAGACTTAACGAAAAGGAAACCTGATGAAATTATTGCTAACCATCTTGTGAATTTCTTAAAGAAAAACAGCATTGATAAAAGTTTGCTGGCTATTGGTGGTGACACAACGAATGTTAACACTGGTTGGGAAGGAGGAGTCATGCAGTGGGTTGTGGCAAAGCTGAATCGTAAACTCATCTTGTTAGTTTGTGCTCTTAATATTAATGAGCTACCTTTGCGGCGCTTGATGACAAGAGTTGGATGGACAAAATTTGTCTTACATCAACTGGAGTGGTAAAATTGGCAACATGCTTGATACTGCAACGTTCATAGTCGTTCACATTTAGTGAAATGGTGCTTCAGACACTTTAATGCTTGGAAGTTCAAGAAGAAAGGAAAGCAGGGGTCCAGAAAATAATTGAATTAAGGAATGAAGATGATGATACAACAGGAGACCTATCTGTTAGGCCCAGGAAAACACCTGTAGTTAATCCACATGCAACTTTTCTTTTGAAACTGATAGACTGGTCAGAAAAAATATATGAACCTCCACTTACTTGTAAACTCAAAATTTCAGAAATAAGAAAGTTCATTAAAGAATCAATGCAAGTTACTAAGTGGCCATTTCATGGACATTCCATACTGATGTGTGTGAAACAAATAACAGGCTGCTGTCAAAGTGTATACTCATGAGAAACGAAAAGGGTTTATTAGAGGCCAGGAAGCAAGCAGAAGAATGATGTCTAGGAATGAATCGAAGCAAGATTTGATGAATATTGTTGGTGAAAGCTTTATAATGTGTTTTCAGTGTTTAATAATAGATAAAAAGTATAAATAAAATGGACTTCATTAAACCACTTTTTGAGCAAATTTTGTTGGAGTTCATCTAAGGTTGTCTCCTGTTTCCGGAAATTTCAATATTCATTGTAAACAAGCGCAAATTTACCAAGGTAAATATTTATGAATAAGGAAAAACTTTTTAAATTATGATATTACGTATCAAAAGACATAGTTTTGGACCCTCTCATTCCTCAACATCACGATTTTTTATTTTTATCCTCCAAATCGGCACGCCCTAGCACGGCTGGCATAGTATATCAAAATGTTCCTCATGGTATATGCACGGCATGTATGGAACCTGCATCACAAGGCAAATATTCATTATGAATAGTTGAGAACCTTATCGCCATCTACGCTGGCATTCACTTGTCGACAAACTGTCTTACGTTCCGTATTGGCAACTATGTTTACTTTCAACGAAGTAAGACTCTCCTCTATGCTACCAGGTCCGCGCCTTTCTTTAGCTCTATTCTCAGCTTTTCGGCTGCCGCCTTTCGGCCCGGGCTCCTCCTCATTGTCCCGGAGCGGCAGCGGGGCTGCCAGAAAGCGTCGAACTTCCACGTGAGAGCCTTCTGTGCCAGGAACATGTGTCCTCGCTATTCGCAGATTACTAGAAATTCACTTTTCCGATATTACGGAGCTAGACTGAGAAACCCCGTCTCCCGTCAAGATACTGTGTCCAAAGAAATCGACGACATAAAACGCTGATATAAATAGGATAATCTCGTGAAAAAAAATTAACGGCAATAATACAATTTCCAATTTATTCAGCGACGATAAATAAATTATACTAAAAACGTGCATTTAATAAACACTTTGTATTATGAAAACGAGTATATGAATCAATTGGAGGTAGTAATAACAGAAATAATGTCCAATATGACAAATTACCAAACGACTAAATATATCTCAGTCGATGTAGTGCTTGACAATGTTTTAGATATTTTATTTATTCCACTGTAACAGTAAAGAAACCATAGTCTTTTGAACAGGATTTTATCATTTGAAAACCGCAAGTTCCATTTCTAACGTGTGCCCATCGAATCGCACATTCACGCTTTACTTCAATCAACGCCAGTTTCCTTTGATCGCCATCTGTTCAATAGAGAATCGGAAAACTGGTACAGTTGAAACGGTTAAATATAGTTTCAGAAATCATTATTTCTCTTGTACAGAGAAATTGCCGCCAAAGAATATTCCGCCGAGTCACCAAAAAGGCACGCATCTTTTTTGCTGATGAGTAGTGCGATGTGACACGAGTACAAGTACATCGGTTGTGTCTACTCGGGATTAAGAAAGCCAGTCAAACCCATGGTTGCAATTGAGGCCGTTCTTTAAAAAGGATAGCATTTTATTCACCATACCATACACATGTAGATAAAATATTTTAACCCAAATTCACAGGCGGGAGTTTGTGATTTAATTTTTTTATTATTGATTTTTTCCTGTTTCCGGGCGCGTCAACTGCTTTGGTCATTAGTCTCGTTAGTGTATTGCATGTTTTTTTCTCGGGAGATGGCGATGATCTTCCCCCGCTGGATGGTGAGATCCGGCGCCGACCTACAGTCAGCTAGTGATCCCCCTAGCGTCCCTCTAACCAGGACTCTCCCGCCAGCGGGGCATCGCCCCACCCGGGACAAGTTCTAAGCTCCCGTCCGGTCTCCTGGAATATGTGGTAGTGTAATGCATGTCAGTGTAAGTGTGTGTGTAATGGGAGAGGATAGGACAAGGAAGAGGAAGGACAGATCGCGCGCGGTCCGTTTGTTAGGGTACTGCTCCGGCATTCGCCTGGTGTTGGTCGTAGAAACCACGGAAAACTACCGATCAGAGCAGCCGGCCGCTAGAATTCTCCTGTAGACAGCGACTGAATTCGACCTAGCTGAAGAGCTAGTGTCGAAAATCCTGCCGCCGTCAGGACTCGAACCTAGGACCTCTCGGTCAGAGCTGCAGTGACATCAGTTGATGCACTGAGCTACCGCTCCCGGTTTTTTTATTACATATAATACGATTGTGTTCATGCTTATGGCAACCTGCCGTCTCTTTGGCAACTTTAAACAGACGATTCGCCATTGTGGAGAAATAAGACATGTTTCTTTAATTGGATAATATTGTCAAAGTTAACTATGTCTAATACTGAATCAGGTTGACTCCGTCTGTGATTTGTGAGAATAATTTAATAGGAAAAATTTAAAATACATGGAAAGATTTTTTTTCGAATTTTAGAATTTTTTGTTTGGAATTCATTAAATAACAATTTTTGAGTCAAGAAAAAGATGATCTGTGTTAATGGAGCAATTTTAATTCGGGGATGTCTTGCAATGAGGCAACGACCACATAACACCAATAATCGGAAACCTGGTACAGTTGAAACGGTTAAATATAGTTTCAGAAATCATTATTCCTCTTGTACAGAGAAATTGCTACACATAAAACACATAAAATCAATAATCGGAAAATGCAAGCAATTGACATTAAAAAGCCTGTTCCCCATGTAATATGAGGCAGGAGAACAATCCTTAAGAGGAATCTACATAATACACAAGAGCAGTAAATATTGGTTTCGTTCCACCATGGTGCCCAGAGGTCCCTTGGACTGCTATAAAATGCAGTGGCAGCCCATTGCACTGATAACGAATTGTGAAAAGTAGCAGTGTTATTGAAACACGGGAGGTGCTACCGAAAATTTAGGAGAATTTTCTTGTTAAAAGCAGAAAATTCACCTTATTCCATATTTCTCCTGACACCTCAAGAAGTCACCTCCTGCATATATGCAATGAGTACAGAGATCTTCTAATATTTGGGAGCACTCCTGACAATATGAAGGCTGCCGGGTGTTCATAAACAGTTGTGATATATACTAAAATATAGTTAATGACGTCAGAATGCCGCTTTTTTAAACTTCATTTTCATTTTAGGGGAGATAGAATTCGCAGGAGGCTCGGTCAGGAGAGAAACAGTAGCAATAGTGTGTTTCACGCAGCTCAGTGCACACCTGAATATGGTCTCGTCGGTCACTGTTGAATGGGGGTAAACCGCAATCCGTTGCAATTAGTCTCGTGTTCGCCTCATTGGCCAATTCGTTGGCATGTTTCGTGCGATAGTCCAGAGGGACATTGCAAAATCCGTTGCTCCTTATCGTCAATCCGTTGCTCATTAGCAATATCCATTTGGAAATTCGTAGAAGCACAAGAAAACAACACGAACAGTAATAACTCTCAAAGAAATATTTTTTACGATGACGAAACTTGCCACAGCAACAGCGGTAAAGTGCGCCAGGAGATAACTAGTGGCGGATCCTCTTACTGCTTTTTCAATATTCAATTTTTTAGACATTTTAGCATCTTGGATTACTTTCGAATAGCGAGACATTTCAGAAAGCTCAATACTTGATGACAATATCCTCAGACGCTTACTGCCAACCAAACACTTTCAAAAATATCGAAAGTTCTTCCTCCTCAAGTTTGAAGATGTTTTCTCTCATACTGCACCAGCAATATCGGACCCTCTATGAAATAACGGGAAATGTTTTGAAATAATTGCTATAATGAACAGTTAATAGAAATATAATTAATTAGGAAGACAAATAAATTCTTGGGAGTCAATTTGACACCGCATCAGCGACCGCGTAACACTAATCCAGGTCGGCGATGGCAGGGTAAGCTGCATTTCCGATTATATCGTTCCATGTGCGTTATTTTTATCGTGCATGTTCGTGCTGAAGAAAGACTCAATGGACTTGTAATAAGATTCGGAACAGAATCCAAGCCCTGCAGTATTGGAAAATCGATGTACGTCAACTCAACCCATTCCTTGGGTCGGGAGTGGGGTTGAGAGCAGTAACCGACACCTTAACTCTTTCAGTGGTCCTTTTTATGAAAAAGCGTTCACAGCATTCACAGGAACTACATAGAAAACAGGTTTACTCATTAGCTTCAATTTCATTTTATGTGTTTGTATCCAATGTTTTCCTCCAGCTCATTGTATTTCGACAACTGTCCATATTCATAAACAAAACGTAAATAAGGACGGAAATACATTTTCTTTAATAAACAACGGAAATTAAAATTCATTATCGATCACAATACACTTTAATTTCTCATCTATGCTTGGGTCCGAGCTCATTTCAAACACGAGAACGTAAATGGAAAGAAGTGCTTAGGATCAGATAGTCCTATGCAATATTTTGGCAAAAATTGAGATGTCATCTACATCAAGACACATCACATTTTCACTCCATGGAGGCAAGGCCAGGTGCTCCCGGCTCTCAGTGGACAGCCGGACCCAGCGGAGCACTATAAGAAACTTATACAACAAATTAATACGTATGAGAAAATCACCAGTGGCTGACTATGCTGCCACAATCTCTCGCCATTGTGAGAGTGCACGGATCAACTGCGCAATGTCTCGCGTAAAACTGAGCCGTCCGACCCTTCGCGAACCTCAACAGAAACCACTCCCGCCTTCCGCTCCGACTGCTGGTGGCAGCTCATTGCTCCCGAACCGCCTTCCTGACAGGACCTGACCTACACCGACTCTGATCAGCAGGTGCTGTCGCCAGTGATAGCGAACGTGGAAACAACGCTCGCACTGTTACCTTGGGGGCAGGCTGCATTGCTTTAATTTCGCCGTTATTTCATTTTACGAATATCGTTGATAACCTGGTGACATATTTAACTGCATTTATTATTTCAATTTATTGAGATGGTTGACAGTATACAAAGTTTAAATAAATGACAATTAATCACCGCATGCATTGATTTTCTCATTCCTACAAAGGAAAAACGATACTAGCCATTCTAATGCATTTCGCGCTCTTCGCACAAATGAAACAATAATTCTTCAAATTATCTTTGACATGAAAATAATTTGCTCCAAATATTCCTTCAAATATAAAATAGGTGGGTGGTTGTGAACATATACTAAGAAAGATGCTAGTCAGAATATTTCTTTTTCGGGAGAGGTTTCAGTAAAGTCGACGGGAAATGATCATGAACCATTAATGGAACTACAAGAAATCTAAGGCTTTTCTTAATATGATAAATTAAGCTAATTATCCGGAATTTAATATCCTAGGATCAAGAATTCACCAAATTAATTTGTAATAAAATATTATGATTTCTCGAAAATTGTACAAAGCTTTCAGTAATAATGTTCTTTAGCCCAATAATAATAATAATAATAATAATAATAATAATAATAATAATAATAATAATAATAATAATAATAATAATAAAATTGCCTTTACTTGTGGCGAGGCTCAGGCCTTAACAGGCCTGCTCTTCCGCCTAACCACTTTAATGAATTTACAGTTTTAGAAATTACAGTTGAGGCGTCCAGACGTAATTAATATTAACTGACATTTAATATCACAGAGAAAAAAATCAATGTGGCCACCATCTACATTAATTTATCTATGCGATTCAAAAAAATGTATTGTAATTTATATTTAAGGCCGCATTAACATCTACGTCATTAGCGACCACTATTGGAGTTAACGTTATGGTAACTATGAAGATAACACGCAATGGTGATGATAAGGGGTGAAAGGACAAACGCAAATACAACCATGCCCGAGGCGGGACTCGAACCCGCGACCCTCCGGTACGAGGTCACTAGACACTACTGCCTTAGCGATCTCGGCCACCGAGCCGACATTGTAATTTTTTGTATATTCTTGAAATTTCGCAAAATGGAAAGACGTGATGCAAGAAACTTACTTAAAAATGAGATAAAAAGGAGCTACTACTTATTCCACTTCGAATCAATAATTCTAATTTCGCCCAAAATGTCAGTTGTCATTACCCGATATGCATTAACAATACATAAAAAAGGGGGTATATTTTACATTTACGTCTGGGATGCAATACTAGAGACGTCTTAAGCGACTGACTAAACCCAGAAATAACCTCAATCAGGATGGCGACTTTAGGCCGAGCATTGAGAACAAGAAATATCAAAGTTGAGAGTGAAAAACAATCCCTCAATCTCAAGCGCAGAATACACAACAGTAATTTCATTTTAGTTCAACATTATTCCTTCACTGAATCACCCAAATCACTTACATCATCCACAAGGAAGTGCACGAATTATGAATTGTATCTGTCAACATTTGAAGATGAAGCTATAAAACATTAACGATGATAAAAAAAAGAAGTTGAGGAATGGGGAGCGGAGGAGAAGTAGTGCGGGCTAAAAATGTTTAAATTTGTAGACTTGTCGAATAGAACAAACAATATTTACGTGATTAGTACAGAAAATGAGTCTGGTATACGAATACAATGGTTTTGAAATCGGTACGCCAAAGACACTTTTGTAAGAGTTACTACGTTATATTTCAGCACTAATTCATGGAAACTAACAAATATATACCCTAGGAACCATTCTCAACATGCGGGACGGCAGCCATATTAATTCACGTCGTCCCAGTGTTTTGTTTACTCTGCAGTACCCAGTTGTTTAACATAGTCATGACTTAACTTGCGGTAAGCGTACGACACAATAGGTTTTGCCGTGCGCATACCGAAGTGAACACTTTTCAATCAATACACAGTGACGGTATGACCAGTTTCCAAGCATGAATGCTGAAAAATGCATATTAAAACAAAAAGCAAGCATTGCAAGTGAGCATTGGCCCTCAGATCCGATGGTGGAAAAATAACTACGCCTGTCACAGCCAGATATGTAGTACGACATTGTAGCTTAGCTCTTGCTGGGAACTAGGAAGTTGTGCCGCGTTTCCGGTGGATAGGGAATCCTGCTATCTGTCCTCTGTCGACGACGCTCTCAAGGGATCACGCCTAGGGGCTTCACACGACGCTGGCCGTCGCCGATAACAAGCCAATGGAACAGTGGCGAGGGCGGGAACACGCAGAAACACAGAGAAGTGCTTGCGGCGTCGGCGGCGCCTCTGCGGAACGACAATCTCGGTGGAGGGGGGGGGGAGCTTGTCCGTCATTCGGTCACGAAATTGAAGGAGCCGGGAGAAGATATGTGTCCACCCTCATTTCATAAATTAAAACCAAAGATCTTAGAATGGCTCCTAAAATCAAACATTTTGATCGAAATACTGAACAAACGTGTTCATAAAACTATAGTGTGTATGTTGAAAGCTGCCAGAAGGGTATATAGAAAATAAGACGTCTCATTATGGTAAAGCTTTTTTTAAATTTAAGGTCGCATCAACATCTAGGTCATTAGCGACCACTATTGGAGTTAACGTTATGGTCACTATGAAGATGAAACGATATGATGATAAGGGGAGAAAGGACGAACACAAATACAACCGTGCCTTGAGGCGGGACTCTAATCCGCGACCCTTTGGTCCGAGAATACTACGGCACTACTGCCTAAGCGATCTCGGCCATCAGGCTGACATAGTAAAAGTTTTGTTTTCCTCTGGCTGGCAAATATTACAGACAGGTGGGTTAGCACTATATTCCTCAGACCCATTCAATTCTGCTCGTGTTTCGCGAGACATACGATTGCTGTAGCCGATAAAGGAACTACACGTACATGTATCCCCATCAGTTAACGTCCCATCTTTGACGAACGACTAAGAGGTGCCCCTGGCAAGTACTGAATTTGAGTCCTCAGTCAGGATACCTCAAATTAGCACTGTTATAACTTGCTTTTATAGACATACACATACTTGCTTGAAACAGCTTCTAATTGTTTTATGACTGATTTATGTAGATTAATGAAAAACATTGTCCACTAGCGTATTTATTACAAAACACTAATATAAATAAATGTACAGTAAATTCTGTTGTGAACATTAAATATTTTTTATGTTCACAATTAGATTATGTACTTCGTTATATGACGTAGTTATCCATGTGCTAATTTGTTAAATTAATTTTAATATTGTAGAGCCATTGATGATGGGGAAAAAATCCCGAAACCCGTGTATGGCTCACTTTTCTACAAAGTAAATTTATATAGCCTACTATTGTGGTTGATACCTCTTATATCCTGAAATTTTAAAATGTACAGTAATAAAATACAAATAGTAAAACGAAGTTTGCTATTTAATTAGTCATTAAATTAAAAACTATTTCACTTTCCGTGTAAGAAGCTTATTCCTGCAATTAAAATTGTCACACTTCTTTTTTTCCCATATGTTTAATGCAGAATAGCACCCCATATTAGCAGTGCCCATGGCACATGCCATATCACAAGTTATACCTGGCATACTCTACATACGCCATTGAAGAGCTGGGACTGAAAATGTCGTGAGGGAGACAATGGCCCAGACTTTGTTCTTACACCATGTCAAAGCTCTTTCAATTACAAAAGTAATTCATAATTGTGTTTAACTGAAAATAATTCATTATCGAAATTATTTTTCTTCTTTTCATGTACAAATTTACGAACGAGGAAGCGGACAGGGTCGGTAACCAGTATTAATATAATCCCTCATTAAACAAAACACATACTGGTGCCGCTGCCATAAAAGGTTAATAATTGTTCAGTGGAATTACACATAACGAGCAACCTACCCGACAGCATTTTAATGGTTTAAAGGTCACACAATCAATGCATTTGGAATATTAATTAAATGACTGCCTCCATCCCGTTCCTAACATTCGTCCTTTAGAATTTCTTAGCCACTGAATTACGAAACTTCAACTTTAAAAAGAAACGGCAACACAGTTCAATCGCGTATTTTCCTACCCCTCGGAACAGATTTCTGACAATCAGGAAGAATAAATATTCCGTACCAGAGGTTGTCCAATCATTCTAAAGGGCCCCACACAAGCACGGGATATGGGATCCGACCCGTTTTACCTCTCAGGGCCAACAAGCTCGTTTACGGCCACAACTACACCCACATCCTACCCGGCAAGGGCAAAAAACATGCAGAAGAGTGTGTGGTCGAAATTAAGGCATCAAACTGTAACCGTTAAAACAGTTTCAATAGTGAGAGCGAAACGGAAACCGTTATTCATTAATTCATTATATATGTAGAATCCCATGAGGTTTGACCCTCTTTTGTTTAAACATTTCCCTTCCATTCCTTTAGATCATGAACAGTTTTTTGGGTATGTTAAAACGGCTCACATAATGATTACACACATTTATAACCCCTTTACACAATTTATTTACCCCTTTTCCAGCTATTATATTTTATACACGAATATATAAATCATGCAGAAGTGGGTCAAGCCTTCTAATGTGAGAGAGGTTTGGCCCACAGTAAAAGCGATTTGACGCACCATCAAATACAGGAAAGAATAATTTCATTAAATAATGAATTAGTAAAAATTATTGGTAAAAACAGTTCATTAAAGAGAATGATCGTTAAAAAAATAACTATAACAATACTTATCATGTAAGATCCATGTTATTAACAATAGTGAAATGAAAACTCACGTTCTTTGTGAAATTATCTTATTTCTAAAAAAAATTGAAATGGTGAAATTATTCTTATTTCTAAAAAAATATGTTAACAATGAAGAGAAAAACAAATATTAAAACATATCAATTGAATATACTTAAGAAAAATTAAAATTAAATGAAAAAATATATGCAATAATAATTTTCAAATCTAGTAACTAAACTACGAAATTTCGTTCATAGTAAAGACAGTACTACTGTTACCCCTGCAAACGCTCAATCAATTGTGAAAATCTAAATCAAACTCTAGTGTCGAAGTTAATATTCAATCTCGGTGGATCCGATAGGTTTGCGTCGTTCATTAGTTCTACTAATACTTTTTGGTTTCCAGAAAAGCGGGATATATGGAAAAGAAACATTATGAACCCTACTAGAATATAAGCAAAATTTCATCAACATTGTGTAGCTACGTATTAGGTCAAACCGTCTTCTTAGTGGATCAAAACTCCCTACCAAGCTTCATTATATTATATTTTGACGAGCTAGTTTATGGTAGTAAATGTTAATACATGGTTTTCTAGAACGCTGATCTTAATTTTATTTCATTTCAATATTTCAAATCATACACAATTGTGTTACCTTTATCCTTACAGAGAAAACCAAATAAACATGATTCTTCGTACCAATGCATTTCACTTCCCATGAATAACTCTTGCAAGTGCACAAAATCACTGAGCTTGGTCCTAGTGTACTTTCATGCCATATCATGTGAGGATACATATAGAAATAGTTTTCGCGGGGGTAGTCAAATCTCCTTTATGGTCAAACCGCCTGAGTTATCCCTACTGTTGGAATAGGCACCGAATAAAACACGTTTGTTTCCTGATTCAGTTTTAAAATTTCGTGAAATCAAGCTGGGTTTACGTTTCGAGAACACAACAGATTCCTGAATTTTACAGAGAGCGGACATTTCTTTCTTCAATTTCTTTATTGTAAATTACACTGATCTACAAAAATGAACTTTTTTCTGTAACAAAAACAAAACTCACTGTTTCTGAAAGATAATTTGCCTCCAAATGGAGATCTAATTTCAGAATTTCTGTATCGGCCTCAGTTTTGTATGTGATGATTTTTGTACTTGCGTATGTCCCCCTATGTATTGTACATACAAATATCTGGCAAAATGACACGCTCTAATAACAGTAGATCCATAGTAAGCAGATCCACAGTTTTTAAAGTGATTCCAGCTATGTGCCAGACAGAAATAATAGTATGTTGTGCCATCCGTTGGTTCCCTCCAAATCATGGGAATAGCCAAAGGACAGGGGTCGGACAGGTGTCAGAACCTTTTAACCAGCATGTGATGAGTATAACACACGATACAGCATAAATGGAAGGCATATGAGGATAATGGACAGCATAAAAGGAAGAATGATTCTTGTCCTTCTCGCCTACCTTACACCCAAAATAAAGTTCATAACACTTCCTTCTCAGAGGTTTATGGTTCAGTTTTTGTGATTTGAGAGTTAATTCTCCACACATTCAACAGAACGAATTCGGGCTATTTACGAAGTTACGAGGCATTTTTTCTTCTGTAACTTTGATACAATGTGTAAACCTTCACGAACTTAGAACAACAAACAATCATAACCCAAGAGCTTTCCATGCTGTCATAACTCAATGCCAACATCTCTCAATGCTGGGACGCAACTGGCAAAAAAAAGCGATTATATCTGTTCGAACATGACTTATCAGCAATGTTGCCAAATCTTTTTCATTTCCTAATGGTGAATTTTCTGAATTCAGTGCCGTGTATAGGAATTCCTTGTACATACTTCGACTGTTCCCGAACAATTATATCTGCAGAATTATTAAATGAAGCTACAGCAAAATAACCAATATTAAGCGTTTTCAAGCCTTTCCGTAAGTAGAAAGTAGCGTACAACAAGAAAACAGCCCGATAGGTAAAAACTGATTTCATATTCGAATTCAGTGTTTACATACTAAGCTAAGAACACCATTCACATTCTTTGTTACAAAAATGCTGTTGACCAGTGTTATCGAGGACTTGGGCTGGACGGGATCGTCAATAACTTCCACACATCGAATACACATACAATTATCAATAAATTAGAAATAATTTAATAAAATGTAAGAAAAACATTTCAAACTCGAAAACGGAAACGAAATCGAAACGTTTAGTTATCAAAAAAAGCGAAACATAAATTGATGTATATATAAACTAAAGCCCGAACGTTAATTGAAATGATTTGTTGCCTGGATGGTAATGAGATTTCCAATATGATATTCCCCATACATCTCACTGAACACACATCAATTGTTTACTCACTTCCTCTACGCCTTAAACTTGTAAATTTGCCATACGGATTCTCACGAAGAAAACACGCGTGTATTGGACGCCATGTTTCCAACAGGTCGCGCAGCCATGCGCCGCTTTGCGACATGCATGCTCCGGTGCTGCTTGCAGTCCCTGCGTCGCCGCGTCGCGTTCTGCCTGCTGCTTGTGTACTTCGCGTTTCCGGGCGCGTTAACTGCTAAGGATATAAGCAGGGTTTGATTTCTGGCGGAACGCGACGGAACGGCGTTCCGGTGCGTTAGGAATTAATATTAAATTAGATATTAAATATATAACCATTTCGATTAAATTAATAAATAATTTGGGGAAAGTTCCGGGACCTAAAATTTTAGAAATCCAGCACAGGATATAAGTGTAGTGCATTCTTTTATCTCAATGATCTTTCCGTGATGGTGGTTGAAACCCGGCGCCATTCTAAAAGTAGGCTTGCGGAGTTTTCCCTGACCAGGTATCTCCCAATAACGGCGCACCACCCCAGTCGGGACAAGCTCTAAGCTCCCGACATGTAGTGGTAGTAGTAGTAGTGTAGTGCATATAAGGGTCCGGAGGGGTGAAGATACAAGGAAGAGGAAAGAAAGATTGCGCGCGATCCGTGACCCATTTCATAGGGTTCTTCGATCTTCGCCTCGTACTAATCGGATAGACATCGAAAAACCATCGATCAGAGCAGTTGGTCGCTAGAATTCGATATAGCCACCTGGCTAGTGTCGAAAATCCTGCCACGGTCGCGAATCGAACCTTCCTGACAGAAGCGCTGCAGTGACATCCGTTGATGCCATTAGCCACGGACGAAAACCGTCGGCTCCTGGTTTCCTCAAGATTACGCGTTTGTGGCTGCCGTATCATAAATGACTTTGCGTGTAACGTTGTTCTGGAAACAGTCCTCTATAGAGCAGGTAGTAAAGGCCCTCGCCCAGACAAAGGCACATTCTCGCCCGCACAGAGGGTGCAGGAGGGACGCATTATCAAACGGCCGTCCACCGGAGAAGACGAGACGTGGGTAACACGAACGGGCAAAATGTCTGAAATCTGAAGGCTCCTTCGGGGTACACAAGATGTGCAAACACGGACGTGAAAATCTGTTAAGAACCCCGGTCGCCTTTTGACAGACTCCTTTCTCCCGATGTGACTTTTTCCAATACGTACCCGTTTTAGGAATGTAAACGCCATTTTTAATTATGCAAAATATTTAGTTTACAACATAGTCCCCTTTTAGGTATACCCATCTCACCAACAACGCTCAGAAGAGACCTCGAAATTTTCAAAAACAAGGACATAAATGTTCGCTTTCAATAATCGACTTTCTCATGCACCTGAAAGCATACAATGGTGCAAACAAGAAAAAAAGTTATATTTTCCGATCTAGAATACATTATTTACTGTACGCAGTATACGCAAGGAGGGAAACGAAAAAGCAACCAGTTTAACATAATCAATTTTTCGGTGGAATTCATATAGAGACCATTTTCTCCTTCATTCAATATTGCAGGATTATATTCCCGAGAATGACGTATTTACTACTTTTTACGCATTATTGTATTTATTCAAGAACTACTATGCTATGATATCTACATTACTAATTTCCAATACGCGCAGAAATTGAAATAAAACTAGCCAGTCTTCAGTGATGCGAGATGTGTGTATGGTTTTGTTAGACATCCAGGAACTCTGGGATACAAAAACAATACATGGGTAGTTCCACGTGAAATCAGCCGAAAAACACATGACCACTTCCGATTGGACTAAACATTTGTTGACTTGTTCAACGTGATGTCAAAAAAAGGTAGAAGCATCTTATTTAGGGTATATGTTCGATCTTTGACCTTGTTTTTATTTATACTCAAAATTAGTAACATTTCTGACCATTTTGAACGAGCGTCACAAAAAATTGAAATCTCACATGAAAATCCTTTCTAATATTAAAAAATCCTTCTCCTAATCGTAAATAGTTCAAAGAAAAGGTAGTTTTGTATAAAGCTGTCAATGGAAACTTTGTGGCCAAATTCATTCAATTATACTGTTAGAAAAGGTTTTTGGCTTGAGTCTAATATCATTTGCATTTTATACCAATGTTTTTACTCGCGAATTCAAAACTGCAGGTTTTGTTTCAAGGTTAAATTCTCAAAATACGTAATCTTCGATTTTCGAGTTTGTTGACCCAAAATATTATAGAAACTAAATTTTCATGCAAAAAAAATAGCATGTGAAACAGGAAATTTAAAAAATGTCGAGTGTTTGCAAAATATGTAGTACATATATATGTATTTATTTTTTGTAAATTATGTAAGAAAAGATAGGAAATATGTAAAATAAAAATTCGTTAAAATGTTTAAAATTCCAATCTTCAAGCGCTTTCCGAGCACAGTACGTTGCTGATCAGATCTTAACATGGATTCGGAGAGGCGGAAAGAAAGTTCTACATCTACAAAAGCAATTATTCACTAGTTTCATCCGAAATATAGAATACTTTCGTAGTCTTTACAATGTTGTTTACGAAGAGCCGGCGCTCAAGTGAGTACCGTGTAGCCTGTGATAGAAACAGGTGGGTAAAGGTATCATACGCCCCTCCCCCACTGCAGAAAGGCGAGAAGACAAAGATCTGAAAAATATTTGTTTTATTGAGTTACGCATGGTGATCTATAAAACATCAGTAAGCACGTGGTTGAAGTTCCTTGTGCTTCACATACTCCGATCCTCTCCGCTCATCTCTGATCCCGAATATGCATTTTCCGAGAAGCAGAAGGGAAACAGGTAAGTTTGACGATTAATAGCGAAGGTCCGGCGTTAATACAAGTGCATTGCGTGGCTTTATACGTATTTCAGTAACAAAGTGAGTTTTCAAGTAACACATATTTCGAACTCGCATGTGAAATGTTCATTTTCGACGTAT